>CANYBF010986836.1:0-13128 GCA_948192965.1 Dalechampia spathulata | reverse complement strand
ATTTACAACATTTATTGTTTTAGATTGGGGTGTATCAGGTGCTAAGGGTTGAATTGATTCTGATGTAGATTCAATTTTACTTAGTTCCTGTTTTAATGTTTTAATAAACTCTTTATCTTTTAATTCTTTCTGACTTGATGTTGATATTTGATATGGTTTAAACATATGTGATTTTAATTTACTTTCTGTTTTAATTTCTGTTTCTTTTTCTAATGATTTCTCCAATTTTTTAATCTTTTTATTCATACACTGTAGACTAGCGTTACAAAACTTATTTTGTTCTATAATTTTTCTATCTGGGTCATCTTGCTTAGCCGCTTTAAATGGTGAACATATTATTTCATTATCTCCTAAATAAAATTTACTAATAGTATTAGGTGGAAAATCATCTTGAATTACTTTTTCATTTACTATCCATTCTGGCCTTTTATCTCTAATAGTTATTGGATTTATTTGTTTTTCTCTAACTGTTTCATACCATTCAAAAAAATTTATTTTTATTTTGTTATTTTCTATATAATCAAAATATTCTTGTTTTAAATCTTCAAAATTATGATTTTTTACTATCTTATTTAATTTTTTCAAATTTTTAGTCTTTGTGACTTCTTTTACAAATTTTTCATTAATCTTTTCTTTACTTATCACATTTAATTCTCTATTTACGTTTTCTGTTATAGCTGATGCTGATGGTGAAGAGGGTGATGGTATAGAATTTACTTGTTGATTTAAATAATTATCTACCATATTTTCTTGATTATATACTACTTGTGGTATATTCGAACTATAATCTACTCCTTTCATCTTAAGATTTTTATGTGGGTCTGGTATATCTGATGTAGAAAATCTTGGTTTTATTAATGTTTGAATTACCGGTTTAGGTTCATCTTCCTTATATGATGCATAAATTACTGAAGGTAAATTAGATACTCTACCTATATCTTCTGTTGATAATGTTGATGATGTATCTGTATATCTACTACTCATACTTCTTCTGTTAAATTTTAATGAAACTTTACCATCTTCATACTGTTCAATTTTACTTAGATTTACATTTGGTTTTGATATTTTTTCAGGTTCTGGTGGAGGTACAGCTCCTTCTAATATCCATTCTTCTGGCAATGATATATTTTTCCATTTAATTGTTTTAGGGATTACCGTATTAGTTTTTGTTAAATCAGTTTGTAAAAACTTAGTTTCTCCTAGTTGAGGTTGTAATTTATAATATATATATATATATATACCATTAGAATGACTATGGTATACCACTAAAATGACTACTACATATATTTTTGATATAGGTTAAATAAGCCATACATACAGTTAACCACTTGGTATTTTAATGTTAAAAAATATATACAAGAAAAAATGTTTTGCTACCCATAAATATATACAATCATTATGAATATGTTACACTGCTAAAACATGAATATGAGGATCTTACAAATCTCAAAAGGTCCTGACTGCACTAGTGTATCACTATTTTGGATGTCTTTTTTGAAATACCTTAGTTTTCATTCATCAAATGATAAATGTTGAGTATAAAACTCAGTGGTACCTAAATAATATAGATAAACATTTTAGGTAATATATAACACTTATAGTCATGATAAATATTATTTATAATTTAAAATCTTAAAATGCACTTCATTATTATACTATAATTTCATCCATAACAGAATAATGATCAATAGCTATTCTAGCATTTCACATAAATTCAACCATCATATATGCACATTGAGTACCTATGTCAAAAACTTATATAATACACAAATATATCAACACAAGAAAATGTCAAATAGTTGTATTATTAATATAGCAATATCAATATTTATGGTAAGGCATTCTACTTTTCTTGTAGCAATGGTAGGTTCTTTATCAATATTAATATAGCATTCTACTTTTCTTGTAGCAATGGTAGGTTATTTATCAATGAATATAAATATGTATTGCATTCCTCTTTTCTCATAGCAATAATATGTTATATATCAATGAATGTAACTATGTATTGCATTACTCTATTCTCTATCATTTCATCATTTTATTATCATCATATCATTTCTTTATGATCACGTTAATCTTTATCTCTAATTATGCATAATCTATACTAGGTATATTTTCATCCATTTATTTTTTTCTAGTATATCTTTGTATTCTCTATCTTTATATCATTTTGTTATATAGATATACTAATGCCTCCCTTGTGCCTCCTTTTTATAATATATAAATATATTAATGCTTCCCTTATTTCATCGCTTGTTATATATATATATATATATATATATATATATATATATATATATATATATATAGTTATGTCTTCTTTATTCCTCCATAATGTCATGCTAATGATATGTGATGTATGACTCTATCATGTATGCATTTATAAAATGCCAACTCAACTCTAAATTGATAATAATTCAAGGTATATTTATACACCACATCTCCAATATCAATAAATAATAATCAAAATACTTGTTATTTTTCATAATGATATCCTTATATTATCAAGCCTTTTATTTTACCTACGAATCTCATTTATAGGTCAATTATTATTAGGCATAAACATAGTTTATATCATTCACCCTTAATTCATAATATATTTATAAATCATCAATAATTTCAAATATATGAGTGAATAATTGTCATTCTAATATGAAATATCAATCAATACAATCATATCAACAAACATACTCATTAGGCATTCATAACTTATCATAATGACAATTAACTAACCTATTATGCAAGTCTCATTTCCCATATAGAATCACTAAGTAATTGAAGAATGAAAATAGAAGTATTAATTGATAATTTGCAATAATGTATTTGCCTTTAAATAAGTTATTTATTTACTTGTTAATCTCATATGAGGAGTTAACAATGAATAAGCATAAATAATTAATATATATCACTTAATATCCATTTTTAATATATTTGTGCCTCACCATCAAATTATCCTTATACAAATAAATAATAGCATTTCCATTAACTGTATCACTCCAAATTTATATATCAAAGTAATACGTTCATTAAGCATTTTTAGCTTTTCATAATTACTAGTAACTAATTTGTTGAACAAATTTTCATTTTTCATTCCAATAATCTCATTCTCAATCAAAGTTATTAAAATAATCATGGTATAATAATAAAATTATTAATCAATAATGTTATAATATCATATTCACCTTAAAATAAGGTTTTTACTTACTTGACAATTTTGTTTGTAGAGTTAGCCTCAAGAAGGCACAAACATGTTTTCTCTTTTTCTTTGTACGTCCATGAAATGAAGGTGATGATCTCTCTATCCCTTATACTTGTTGTATAATGACATCATATCATATTTACTAAATGGATCTTATAAAATTTTTATTCCATTCTACAGTTAGTTTATTTTCCCAATCTATTTACACACATCACATAATTAGACTTTAAATCATGCTTTCAAGCATTATTGTAAACGTGGTTATCAAAAATAATAAGCCTTCTCTATAGTTTTCTCTTTAATCAATGCTTCTACTTGGGTTCCATTAACTTAAGTATATGATCAAGTTGTTTTTTAAAAAAATGTATCTTATAAGTGGCTATATGTTATTATCTTAGTATTAATTATAGTTATATTTATATACTTATTTATGCTAATTAGGAGTAGATAATTATCTCAGTCGGGTATATATTTTATCATTCTTAGCAACCCCTAACATATTATATACCTTTTACTTTAATTACTTTAACAAATGTTTGGGAATAGGAAATACACTTGAATTATGTATTTTCTACATTTATTAATGTGGTAAGCAGCTAAACAATATAAATGAATCTTTTATTAAATATGAACACAATATAAGAGGTCAAAACTAACTTTATCTTGCATCTTAGTCCACATGAAGCAACTCCTTTAACTTAAATTTCCATAAATGTGGGGCTGCTTGTTCCACCTTCAATCATGCATCACCCTTTTTATGTGAGGTTATGGATCCTTCCTAAAGCAATTTCCAAATTTAAACCAACTCTTACATGCACCCTAAGTAATTATGAATATGCTAATAGCTTCTTATCATTTGAATGTATATGTGTACATTAATTTAAACTTGACTTAATCTTTTATGACATTATTATAACCCATACATTAATTATAAAAATTAAATACAAGTTTTTCATTCTAATTGTTAAATTAAGTTATACATTTCAGCAACTTAAGCATAATAATTAAAAATCTTTTTCAGTTCAACAAACTTACATCCTAATAATCATTCGCTTTACATAGGTGATGTGTTTACATTCAAATGCATAATCAATTCACAAGTAGCAGTTTTACACTCTCTTCATGTAGCTAAACAATTATTTAAAATGCATTTGAATCATTTCCATGCTATTACTACATATCAAGTTAATGAATTTGACTTATAAGGATTGACTAATTTATTAATTGATGGTTTCATTAATTATGGTTGGTAATTCAATTGAATTATTTGGTCTTTTGAATTAAGGTTTGAGTGCTAACTTTAATTATGTTCTTGCATCATTCTTCTCATTTCAAGACACTACATACTAATTCAAGGGTTGATTAAACATTATTTATGCTAAATTCCTATAATAAAAGAATGACATCATTTAGTCATACATTATTATCAAAATCCTATCAAAAGGGAAGGGAAAATTTAGATACTAATAATGAAGTTTATTTAGTTCAATATTACAACTTAATTATGCACTTAATATTTCATAATTTAATTCATTTAGTCAAATCTTCATGAAATAATAACCTGCTTAATTCAATTCCAATCATGTGCAATAGTTTAAGTCACACTTTGTCTCTTCTCAATATAAATTCATGAACCATTTTCCATTCTAATTCTAACTCTAGGCTAGTCTTTGTATTTATCATAAACAAGAAGCATAACTGTACATTGTGATATAATAATTTAGACTTATGTTAAATTCAATTTAATTTTTTACCTACTAAATAACTACTCATAATCATACATTTTTCACTATCTTAAGTTACCTCTCATGTAAGATAAATTTGAAAGCCAATTAATTATACTTACATGCACCTTTAATTAACATCAATTAATCCCAACATACTCAGTTACATGCACATCTCATCTTAAACCTATACACACTTAATTCATAAAGTTTTAACTTCTAATGTAGTCCATAAACTTTAAAATTTCCAATGTAAAACATACACATATATTAAGAATTTTAATGCATTACTTAACTAGTGGCCACATACAATACAACCATCCTTTCAAACAATCTTATGCACATAAATAAGGAGTTATCAATCAATTAATTTAAGCAACATAAAAGTGTTTCCTAATATTCACTATTTACAATATCTTGTGTGTATGTATGCATATAATTATTTATTTAGAGCATTTTACATCAACCATAATTTTGAGCACAACTATACATGATCTTTTATTTTATTTTATTTTTCACCATTGAATTATTTTTCTTAATTTTATCCTTACTTAGTTTAACATATCTTATTAATTATGCATCCATTTAATCTACACATTATTTCCTTCTTCTTAGCAGAATTGTCATTGTCTGTCACACCTTACCCCTTTGATAAGGTATGGCATGCTCCTGCAATATGCTTAACAAATTCCACACAGACGTCGAAATCCGCTAAACATATTACAAAGGATGTTAAAAATCAATTATCAATCCCTTTTATAAGTTAAAAGTATTAGGAAGTAACATTAAAATCTTTAATCAAATGCAGTGGTATAAGAATTTTGACCATATTTTTTATCATGAAAATGAGGGAATTTAAAAATTTTTGCTGTCATTAAAATAAAAAATTTCAAAAAAAGTTTCATAAAATCCAATAAAATTCTTATATGATTAAATACTATGTAGGTGACGTTGCATTTAAAATCTGGTCATACCAATTTTCATTAACTTAAACAACATATGGGTAAAGTAAATAGTATGGATAAAGCTATCATTTAAAAACATGCATATATTAAACCAAGACATGATATATATATATATATATATATATATATATATATAAACAATATTTATTGTCTCTGGATGTTATCGTAGTTGCATACTTACATCATGTTTAATATAAACAAACACAATGTAACAACTACCTAATTGTTCCCTTCCAACAGCCTCGACTTGCCAGGTGTAAATCTCGCTTAATCTTAACTTCTATCACTTCTTTGATCTGCATTCAATAAAATGAACGCTGAGTATAAACTCAATGGTGCACAATAAATGAAGATAGAATAATAGTATAAAGCAAATTGTCATTTAGAAGTAGGATGAAATACCCTTATCATTGATCAAATAAAAACATCATATAAGATATCATTTGTAAAGTAATAAAGTGAATGAACATCATAGTAAAATCAGTTTCATTAACATAACATTGATAAAGAAATAACACATAAAAAGATCATATTATAATGATATTTGAATCATAGAATCTTAATTACAGGTTAATTATTATTATCATTATTATTATTATTATTATTATTATTATTATTATTATTATTATTATTATTATTATTATTATTATTATTATTATTATTATATGTTACCTCAATTGTCTATGTCACAAGTTACAGTAAACCTGTAACTCGGCTGGGAGACGAGTCTCAATCCCATCCCAAAGGTGACTAATCTCATCCGCCTGGATCACAAGTTATAACAACGAATCACTGTAACCCAAATAAGAGACAGATCTCAATCCCATCCCTAGGTAATCATATCCTATAATGTGCACACCTCTCATTGGGGAGGGACCAGATATCTCAACCTCTGACCCAATGAGGAATATCTCATCATCATATGCTTGTCTCATTGTAATCTGTTTGTTACTTATTATGAATAAATATTCTCTTTTCAAAAATATTTTATCAAATCAAAGTCAAATTAAATGAAATCATAAAGTATCAACTCAAAGTCAATCATTCAATTAAAACACATTTTCATATTAAAGAATCCATAAGCAATATGTATATTAACTCTGTAATCAATCATAGAAAACAGACAATTAAATAGTTATTTCAAATAAAATCATTTTTAAAACAAATACATTTTATGTTTATTGTGCACGTGCCTCGAATAAAAGTTCCTTCCACCTCCTTTTCTTTCTCTACTTCACCTCTTTTAACTCCTTTAACTGTAATTACAGAATAACACAGAGCTATCAAAATAAGCCTTATAACTTAACCTTTTCAACCACTATAAAAATTATAGAATAACCAAAATCCACTTCCCACTTCCAATACACTTCCACTTATCATAATCAAGTGAACTACTTTATAAATCATACTTAAAACATCTTTTACAACTTATTTAACTTCTTATCAGAATTCTGATGGAATTCTAGCAGAGTTCCATCTGTAATTTAGATATTTCAAAATCACATCTTTAAAATCCATAAATCCACCTGCAGAAAACATAATTCCCTTCCTCCAAAATATCATTTCCATAACACCAAAATACATGCCAATACAATATGATATATTATACAAATCTCAATATTCAAACACGATATACCATAATTTACTCCACTAATACCCGTTTACTTAAAAGTTTTCACACTTTTCATCAAATATTACTCATTATCAATCATTTAAACACATTATCACCATCATACACATTCAAACACAATAATTGCCATAAAACCCACTAAAAGCCAAAATCTACTAACTTCACTCTCATTGATTTTCTTTAAATTTTATTCACTTCTAACACTTCAAATCATCATTTTTCATCCTAATTCATAATAATATTCATTCATTTCAAATTAAACTCTTCATATACATGCAAAGCCTTCCTTGACCGAATACAAACATGCTTTTTGCATTATTTCAACCAAATCTTTCATAATTCTTATTGGAATCATTAATCCTAACTCATTATCTTTCATTTTCATGCATTTAATCAAATTAAATCACATTTTTATGAAGAATCCCACCTTGGCCAAATTCTTTCTTCTTTATACTATGAGTTTTACATCATTTTAATTCAAACCAAGGCTTAATTCACAACAAGTATATGTTATTCTACCTTAAAATCAATTTTAATCAAGAAAACTTAAAAAATCCTTAATCTTTCCTTTACTTCCACAAATTTAATCTTCCATTTTCTCATACTAAAACTTGTATCAAATGATAGAGAATTGAAAATTACAACTTTTTCTATGAAAATCTTGAAAAAAAATCATGAAAAATGGTAAAGATTACCTTAAAAGATGATTTTCCCTTCTTTCTTCTTTCTTTCCTTCAGGATTTCAAATTTCTCTCCCTTTTTCTCTTATTTCCTTCATTATTTAATAAATATAGGACTTATAATTAAATTAGACATGTACTATTTGTAAAAAGTACCATTTTAGTCCTTAGATATTTGGAAAATTACACTTTAAGTCCTTAAAATTTCAATTTACCACATAGGTCCTTCCATAAACCGTGAATCATTATAAATCAATCCCTCAACTTTAACTATTTATAATTTAATCCCTACATTTGCACTTTCCATAATTATCCTTACATATTTTCCATATTTCCAACTTTACCCTTAAATAATTCCATTAATACCATTTATGTCCTATTCCGTATCCTTAACTATATTTCAATCCCGAATGCTTCTAAGTAGCATACTAGAGTCCCTATTCTACTCCAAACATGATTCCATTACTTAAATCGTTTAAAACATCTTACGCGATTTGAAAATCGTGCACTTCCTGGGGAGGTCATCCATCCTCCTATTTCAAGGACATTTAACTTAAATATTTTTAATTTGTATATTTAATTTAGTTTCTTTCCTGAATATTATTCTGTCCTACCATACTCTTCAACCCGAATACATTCTATTTAGTCTCAGTGATTGACCGATTATGCGTATGCAGCTTGATATAAGCTTAAGTCCATTTTTCCTCAAAATTACATCTTATGCCATTAGTATATTATTTAGGACTTATACACATATTCTACTAACCCCTATTTACAGGTGTAACATTGTCTCAACTTTTATAATTCATGATACCACCTTATTCAAATCATAGTTCCTATGAAAGTTCCTAAAAGCAATCAAATACTTAATGTTATTATTATTCTTACTTAATAAATAGGTTGAATATAACTTATATACCAACAAGTATATGTTTGGGTCTACTTTATGATTTGTATGTAACCCAAACTTACCCTCTTTAATTATAAACATTTATATTCCTTAATATATATCATAACTAGGATATGTTATTATTCATATGACCATATAATACAAGTAACAAATTGCCTTTTTCAATTTACCAACACTCACCAATAAATCATTTAATCCAACTAGTTGTTACCTTAAACTATAAACATAAAACAACTCTTATTTAACATATACATAAATTTAGATAAGTAAGCTTATTTAAATGTCATTCAAACATCAATTTATCACTTAATTACTTTCCTAATTTAACAATCCACTCATAGTTATAGAAATCATTTCTTCTTGGATAATTACCAATATATATAGACATACATACTTAAGAGTTTAGCTTAGGTTCTTATAATGAATTAGCTCTCTCTTTATATTATCCCTCCTTTATTAATTAAGTCAAATTTTATTGAGACCTCTACTAGTTCCCTTAGTTTATTCAATCCTAATACCCCTTAACTCCACTTCCCTTTTAGCAAATTCAATAATTGAACGTACCTCCACTGTCCTAAGTCATGTGGTGCTATTTTTCTTTTACGGTTAAGTTCATCCTTTTATATTCAATCTTTTACCTTACTACAATGCTCATTTTATTTTACCATATGTTTCTCTCAATTTCTATAGATAAGTCAACTCAATTTCTTAGTTCACCAGCCTTTATTAATTTTATTTTTGGTTTTTAGTTAGTATAACATTCAAAAATACAAAAATAAATTTTGCTTAATCCATTTAAACTTTCATATACAGGAACTTAATCATGTGTTCAATGTCTTTCGATTCTTACTTAATCTTGTAAGGTATAAATTTTTTAATGATCTATATTTTTCTTTAAAAATAACAATCATATGACAGTTTATTTCAATCTCATTCCCTATTTTCCTTAATTATTTATTAATTAGATAGTAATTCAAGTTTATGTTGTCTATAACCATCTATCACTTATTTTATCCTTTTATCATTATTATCACTAATTAAATAATTATTAAACATGTAAGAATTAGTTAAAGTAGTTATTAAAATCATATTAATATTTGAAAGTAGGCACGTTAGTGGTTATGATATCTATTTTCTACTATTGTACAAAACCTTGAAGGAAGGGTATTATAACTTGAAAAAAATGGATTTGAAATCCTTATCCTTAATTTGGTATGACCTGCATTAATGATAATAGATTTTTATTAGATACACCTATAGTTAAATTTTAAAATATTACAATTTTTAGCATTTATATATTTCTTCTTTTTTGGTGCAGATGTTATTGGATGCATATTAAAGATTAGACATTTGAAAATTGTTGGAATGGGGAAACAAAAAATAGATATTCAAATACTTTACCCTTAATAAGTATTTAAATATTTTTTATTTTATATTTATAAATATTGATAATATGTTCATTACTTTTATATTTGTATTAGTATTGATTAATTTGAATAAATCTATAATGGAACTTCTTCTAAATCACATTATGGAGTGCTGTTTGAAAGAATTTTGATACAAGTCTATTTAAAAGCAATAATGTGTCTTTTATTATTATAGTCACTTCTATGACAATCAAAATTTTCAAAGGTTCTTAATTTTATTTTTTTCTTTTAAAATATATGAAAAGGATGCACTTGATATAAATTATTAATCTAATTTAATTCAAATGTATTATAGGAGAAATTATATTTTCTACAAGTAGTGCAAACAAGGTATATGTAAACTTAGAAATTAAAGATGTAATTTCATTGATTGAAAGGTACTTTAGGTCTTTTCTATCTCATAAAAAATGAAAGTGAATTTATGCATAAAAATAACTAGTAATTTTTGTTTATAGATTTTCATATATGAAGTCTCCTATAAAATCTATTAAATGTAACTTAGTTCAAGAAATTCCAATATAAGAACAAATATGTAGTGTTAGAATGAACTTAAAAGAAATGGTAAAACATATTAGAATGAGAAATTAGAGGTATAATTATTTGATTTAAAAAATATGAGATGATTTTATGACTTTTAAAATTTAATATTTAAAATCAAGAGGTAAAATATCTATGCAAAGTCATATAATCACTCTGAAAGCCATTATAAAAACAATTAATGATTTTATATGGATGGTGTTACATTTCTTGTAATGTATATAATAAAAACGTTGTTTAACTAGGCTATAGTTAGATATGTGATACTTATAACAAGGAATGTGAATATCCTTTGGTCAAATAAGTTTCTTAAATTTAATGATTTAATAGTATTTTATCACATTCTTTAATTCTAATAATATGAATAACATGTTGATGTATTGTCTTATTATATGTATAAAATACATTTGAAGGTTAAAGAAAAGACTGCAAGTTCTGCATTTATTTTGTTTAATTTGTAAGCAGAGAAACTACCAAATACGTCAAAAATAATTAATCAAAAATATAATATATAATCATTTTTATTAATTTCATAATTTATGCATACATTTGATTTAAGATATTTAATTGTCAAATCATGCATTTTCAAAAGCAAATGTTATACAATTTTACAAACTTTCATCCGAAAAAATTTTAATATTTATTTTAAACTTTAAAAATAAAATTATATGGAAGAATTAACATAGATTAATATTTTTCTTTCCTTATTTTATTTGATATTTCTCTCAATAATTTCACAAATTAGCTTATTCACATTTAATAATATTATGCATTTGAAAATAAAGACTTTAAAACCAACATTAAGTGCAAATTGAAACATAAAATAGTATTTTTCAATTCTAATTTTTATTATATATTTTCTAAATAATTCAATAAGAGAAAATAAATTAAATAATATCATGCAAAAGAAAGGTTTAGAAAAACAACCTTAAATAAATGCAAACATTAATCAAAACAAAAATTCTTTCTTCTATATTTTATTAAATAAACATGAAATAACAAAAATATAAATATGTTTTTCAAAAAACTTCAAATTATAATAGTATGAAATCTCAAATATTCAAAATATATTCTTAAATCAAGAACTTAACAATCAAACTCATAATTTTTTAAAATAAATACATTTAAAATAACAAAAATATTTCACTTACATCTACGTGTAATGCAACTCATCTATTAGTTATTATATAAACTAGGAACTAATTTGTGCTTTACATAAATTATCATAAATATTTTTAATCAATTAACAAAATTTTCATCAAAATTTATAATTAATTGTAAAGATGCTAAATATTGTTATCCATTTTAATCTTAACTAAATTAGATTGATAAATGTTCTTTTGTTAAATATCAGTTATCTTCTATAAACAATTTTAGTTTTATTAAATTATTTATGATTTTATTTTTTAACTTACAATTCTTATCTAAAAATTTTCTTTGAAAATATAAGTTTCAAAATTGTCACATCCTAAAACGAGCACACACTTTGCATTCATGAATTAATTGAAATGCTATGTTTTCTATCTTATTGGTGTGTTAATGATGTGAAATTATGATTATGATGATAGGTATATGATAAGATTAGAGTTTATAAATGTTAAAATTGAAAATTTTGACGAAAACCACTAAAACGATCCCTAAACGGTGACTAATTGAGGTCTTCAAGGTTGAAAACATTTAATATGATTAATTAAGTATGCCCAAGATATTTGTGTTAACCTAAATTTGATATTTATAAATTAAACTAAAATAAAAATTTAGACTATTTATGATGTCATAATTAGGTGATGATGATGTAAGCGTGATGTAAGCAAATGAGTTTAATTATGATTTTTATTAGAAAATGAATAATTATGAATTAATAATGAATTAGTAAGAGTATATAATAAAATTATAAATATTAAAGAAGTATAATTAGTATTTTTAATTATAATGTCATAATGATGTAATAAGTTATAAAGGTGATGTCATAATTATAATTAGTTTTAAATTATAATATATAAATAGATAAATATAATTGAAAATAGAATAAGTTAAAATAGATTTGAAATAGTAT
>CANYBF010986826.1:0-12936 GCA_948192965.1 Dalechampia spathulata | reverse complement strand
AATACATGAATAAATGATATATAAACATGATGATAGAGTGATGAATGCATCATAATCGTGTTCTTATAAGTATTGCATTGAATAATGATTTATGGTATGATTTAATGGATTATGTTAATGATGCATTTAAAAATAGTTATTGTTATTTCTAATACAATAAATATAATTATATAATAAACGTAGTGGAATATAAATATTGGTTCTTATGCTCATAGACGATGGTAAAATGATGAATTATGATGTCATTCATTAATGTCATTTATAATGAATGTTAATTGAGAAAATAATTAACTTTATTAATTATGTTATGAATTATTAATGGAAGGAATATGTAATAAAGTGAAAGATGATATTTATGAACACTTGCAAGATTTTGTTATATTTTAAAATATTTATGGAAGTGATGATATTGGTTTGTGTAAGCAATTTAGATTATTGAGAAAATTATGGTAAAATGATAATATATGATATTAATTCTTAAATGTTGTTAGTATAATGAAATAGTATTTTAAGAGAATAGAATTATTAATGTATGAGTTATTCTTGTAAGTAATAATGATTTACTGAAGGAAATAAAATATATTATAAACAAATTTAATAAAGTATCGATGTAGATGATCAATGATATGAATATTTTAGAGAACAAATAAAAGTATATAAATCTGAAATGTTCAGAAAAATATTTTATATGATTATATGGTGATGTTACTATTAAGATGAATTGGATTATGTGGATTATTATTGTTCATGATATGTATATGATAATATTTTCTATGTTATGTTGTTTAAGCACCACTGAGTAATATACTCAACGTTCATCATTTGATGAACGTAGGTTAACAGACGGATGGAACACACGGATTCCAAAGCACCTTTTCACCAGGACTCACTTAATGACAAGGACTTGAATCAGTTTAAAATATCTAAATAAATAAATCAAGTAATTAAAGTAATGTTTAAGGCAGTAAATGCCATATGTAATGTAAGGTTATTATTCTATAATTTAATACATAGTAAATATTTTACATATATATAAAAAAAATTTGCATCCCTTATAGAGTAATTAATGGTTTCCATTGTTTGGTGATAATTAATTATTCTACGGGAGCATGTCGCACCTCAGAAAGGCGTGACATGACTTTTCACCAAAAGGTAAAGAAAATACTTGACCAATGCTCATGTTGAGGTTTAGTTCTCATGTTGAGGCTTGCAAAATAGTTGTGGTAAGGCTTGTTACTCCACAAAGGAAGAAATCATGATCCGTTAGGGAAAAATTAATTAGAATGCTTTTGGTGAGGCTTGTGACTTCACTAAAGAAGAGAATGTAATCCATCGGGGATAACTTAACTAAGATGCTTATACCTAGGCTTACAATCCAATATTGCAACTGGAAGCCTGATGCTTAGGCAAATAGACCAATGTTGATCATGAAGAAAAGTGTTCATGCTGATGCTTCCAAGTCTACAAAAGATCAAAGCTGACTCCCTGAGGATATCGAGACTTATTACCCAATACTGACACTGGGAGCCCGATACTTAAGCGAGGTGATCAATGTTGATCATATGATGCTCATACTAAGGTTTATAACTTCATTGGGGAGGAAAATTTAACCCAATATTACCATTAGGAGCCTGGTGCTTATAGTCAACTGTGTAAAGATTGATTCATCAGCTATGTGCAAGTCGTTAAGGTCAGTAGAATTTTATTGATTCTAAAACCATTATGACTTCCATTAAGTTTATCATTAATTATATGTGTTAATCTTGCAAATCATGGCTTATGAGTTCAAGTTGTTGCTAGAGCCAAAGGTACCACATGGGCTACCACTAGGCTTCTTACACATGCAGGCATAATATGTGTCTTATCGGAGAGCTGGCTACTCTATGAATGAGTTAAGAGGGCATCTCAATGATCTAACTTGAGATCAAGTAAGAAGAAAACAATTCTGTTAGTATAAAATTGAATTGAATTAGTTTAGATGACATCTAACTAGGCGTCTTACTGATTATTATTATTGCTTGGAATAGTTCTGCCTCAACCCTTAGAGTAATATGTTCCTTCAGCCAAAATATTTGACTAGCTCATATCACAAGCACAAGTGCCACATGCTGCTAAAGAGCCCTAAGTGTTGACTCTTTTATTTAGATGAGCACGTTATTGATTAGTACTTAGGGATAGAGGGATATGTGGAGCCTATTACACCATCATGAGCGATGTTCTGGGCTTCTTGCATTAACACAAACCCAGATATGATTATTACATTGACTGCATCCTTGAGCAAGAGTGCTTATCAGAGTCACTAATGGACTATCAGACTTTCATACGTATACGGCTATTGGGACCTGTTATGTTATCCACATGCAGAGGATAGCATAATAGAGTTAGTAGATCTAGCAACAAACCTGACACTTCTAGTGGTAGAGATAGACACTGTGGCTCACTAGCTTTTGGTAGTTCTCGAGATGGTGGCACCTTGAAAAGATCATCCAGTGCTGCGTCTGGAGTGACACCACCAAGACCAAAGCCTTGTAGTCTAGATGTGTCTCCTAGATATTAGCATCCCAAGAGTTTCATTGAGGGTCAGCTAATATGGCCTCAAAACTAACTGATGTATACATGTGATAAGCTGGGCCACCCATATGAGACATCCTTCCCGGTATCGATAAAAGATGATATCGAGTTTAACCTACCAAACACCACTTATGTGAGTAGATGAAATATATAAGCATGCTATTAGTTCAATTAATATGATATGTGCTTGACCTGTACAAGTGCCTTGAGATGCCATGGTTAATGCTACTAGGCTGTTAACGGGGCTACACCGCTATCATAGCTTTGAGATGCTAAATATCTAGGTAAGTACCTTTTATGATTATGTTCATGATGTCTTTGCATGGATGAATGACCTATATGCCTATATAATTATGTTAATGTAGATAAATTGGTGCTCAAAGTAAAATGAATGATATTTTTATGCTCAGATGACTAAGCAAATAAGTAGAGAGATTACCTGGCTAACAGCATATCTAGAGTGGCATAATATCGAGGTCCCTAATAGTCCCAGTCTAAATGAAGAGCAATCAGGAGATGATGATGGCTAGAGCATACATGACATTAGATACCATATGCATGGTGTCAAAACCTTGTAGCTTTTATATTAGGACCTAGGATAGAGTAACGTAGCCTAGCATAGCATGAAAGCCTAGAACACTTAGGTTGTAGTGTATGAACACTGAAAATAATCAATTTCCTGAACTCTATATCTTCTAGATTTGATAGTGAAACCCAAAATACTTACTTTTATTCTTTTGCAAGAATATTACATATTATTTTTCTCTACTGAAACATGACCTGTTTATTCTTCTGTGCAGGAATAGGAAGACGAAGACCCAACAATCACTTTTTGCTTTTCGTACTATCTATTGCCAATAAGGCAATACTGAATGATTAAGTGAGTTCAAACTCTAGTATCTGAAGATATTTTAGCAAGTCTCCATCAATATTGTTTTTCTACATGCTAATATACAATTCTAGGATCCAATGATGCATGTTTTCTAGTTCAGCCATGTGAAGCTATGTTCAATGTAGGAGGAGTTCATTGTTATCCTTAGAGTCACTTATAGCATGATAATAATGCTAGCTATGGCGACATCTAATGGGGAGGTGATTCCCCATCTTATTAGGGCATTTGATATTAGTCCAAAGAGAGTGAGATCACTATTAACTACAGAGGGCTCTGTAGATATTGTTGCTATCTTTTGACTGTGCAGCCATAAGCTGGTAACTACCCCTTCATGGCTAGGGGTAGCAAGATTTGGATTACTAGCATAATTTTTGTTCATCAACCAGTTCAGTCATAGGGATTTGATGATTGGTCCAGTGATAGACCATATGGAGTAGGGTCAGATTTATTTTTCGATGATCATAGTAGAGATGATCCTTAAGTTAGATAGAATGAGGTGAGGTCAATCTGGATGCCTCAGTGGTAGTTTATTGTTATTACAAGTATGAATTCTAAGCTATCTTTGTAGGTTTTTAACTTAGAAAAGTTGTATTTCTTCCCTAATTTTTGCATGAGTCACCTCTTATGAGGTTTTTAGCTCATCAAGATATCTAATTTTCTTTGGACTCTAATTTTTACCTAAATTACCCCCTTGGATTTTCAATTCAATAGGTCACTCTAATTTTTACTTAAGTAGCCTTTTGCAAGGTTTTCAACTTAGCGAGATTTTCTATTTTTTTTAGATCTGGCTCCAAGAGAAGCTAGGAATCTTAGCACCACTAGCGAATGATCCATAGAGATACATACCTTGTAGCCATATGAGGAAAAGCTACACCTTCAATAAGGCAAGGATGCTAACACTTGATGTTTAGATTGAGTGGATGAGGGCCATCCTTGAGAGTGAGGTCAAGTGAACCTATCCTTGGTGGCACATCCAACATGTTCCTTGATTGGGATTTAAAGGCTCCACTTACTTTAGTCCTGCTAGAGTCTGTCATTAGTATGGCCATAAATAGACTATTCCTTGATCATTGTTAGAGCTCAAGGGAGGATGACTGTTATCCTGCTTTCTAGAGCATGTGGAGAGGACTTAGCCTTGCTGCAGGATTGTGTTGATGGAGATCCCTAGAGCTATATCCACTACAGATATTGAGTATAAGTTATGGGTGTTGTGTAATACTTAGGATTCTATATAGCGTAAACTATTAAGTAACAAAATTTTATGCAACAAAGAAAGATAGTGTTTTATATTTGAAACTAATATTACTTATGGCTAAGTTTATGAACATGCATTCCATTTGCATTAATGAGATTAAAACATTTGCATGAAAAATATTAAAATTAACACAGAAGCCCTAATATGCATCATACTTAACCCTGGCATTGATCAGTCTCTTATGAGATTTTCTAATCAATTATTTTAATGCTCTTCTTTTACCTTTAACAGCTCTAACTTTTGCATGAGCCATCCAATCTGATTTTTAAATCTTTGAGCAATTATTTTTCCTTTGTCTTAACTTTTGCAGGAATTATCTATACAAGTTTTCAGCTCATTAAACTTTCCTTTTATTTTTTGCTTTTTACCCTTTGCTCTAGATAAAATACCTCTTCAACCAATCAAGGTTGACAGGCTTAGAGAACTTGTTACCTTCCAAATCTGAAATACGGATGGTGTCTTTGAATAAAATCTTCTTAACCAAGAATAAGCCCTCCTAGTTAGGTCTGAAATTTCCATGCATGTCACAAATAGCTAATATGACATGCTTTAGAATCAGATCACCTTCCCATATGGCAACAGGCTTGACCTCTTTATTGAATGCATTTGTGATACACTTCTTATAAAGCTATAAATGATAGAGAGCCTTCAGTTGCTTCTCATCAATAGCAACTAGTTGTTCATATTTAGCCTTCTTTCACTCAGCTTCTAGCAACTGAGCTTCCAAAATAACTCAAAGTGACTTCAGCTCCACTTTGACTGGTAATACAACTTTCATCTTATAAACCAAAGAATAAGGAGTAGCACCCATAGGACTCCTTGTAGTGGTTCTGTTACTCTATAGAGCAAATAGTAGCTACTCATGCCAATCCTGGTAAATTCAAATTGTCTTGGCCAAGATCCTCTTGATCATCTTATTGGCTCCTTCAACTACCTTATTAGCTTGAGGGCAATATGGAGAAGATTAGTGATGTTTGATCCTATATCTCTCTAATAAATCAAACAATTGGCCTTGAAACTACACTTTATTGTCAAACATTATATGATGTAGTATCCCATATTGGCATATGAGATTCTTCTCTATAAATTTGGCAACCTGCTTTACCCCTAATTTATTGTAGGATTCTGCTTTCACCTATTTAGAGAAGTAGTCAATAGCTACTAATATATATCGAGGCCTATTAAAAGCATTAGGATGGATCTTACCCATAATATTGATTCCCTAGGTAGAGAAAGGCCATGGCATCATCAAATTTTACAAATTGATCGATAGTACATGACTCGGATCTCAGTGAATCTGACACTCATGATATCATTGTACAAACTATATACAATCTGTCTCCATGGAAAGCTAGAAATAACCTTGGTGTAGGATCTTTCTATACATAGTGAATATATTCATATAGGACCCATAAACATTAGTGTACACTATCTGCATGATTGTTTCAATCTCCTTCCTTAATATTCACTAAAGTTGTAGACCATCAATTGTTTTTCTATAAAGAACACCCTAATGATAGGTACAGTTAGTTACTAACCTTCTATGGGTAGGGCTTTTGCTGTGACTTAGAGCGAAAATGTAGTCTTCTCAAGGGGCTACCTCGAGGAATAAGACAAACTTAAAAGAGTCATGAGATCAAGTTACCACCAGATGGTTCTAGAATTGGTTCAACCAACCCATTAGCATGAATGCTAAGTCAAATGCTTCAGAGATGGGTTCAAATGGTGAAGATCTATTCACTCAGAGTTTTAAGTTTACTTTTACCATTTTAGTATAGTTAATTACCCTAGGTAGGCAAGCATTCATAAGCATACAACGGGGTATAGCATAATAGTAATCATAACAAATATAGCATGGTAAATATGATATGGCAATCATAGCATGGAATATAGCATATGCATGATATGTGAGATGACATGGCATAGGCATAATATGTGAGATGACATGGCATAGGCATGATAACATATGAGATGACATGGCATAGGCATGACAACATATGACATGGCATAGGCATGACATGGTATAGCATACATCATAGAGCAATGATAAAATAAGCATAGCAACACGAATGAAAAATAAAGGCTGGTGAAAGGGATCGAAGAAGATTGAGGATACATGAGGGATTTAAGACTAAATCATACAAAAATAGGAGAATAAAGCTATTCTATTTCAAGGAATCTTCATCGATACAAAATCCAAGACATTAAGCAATATCTTATCCCCTAAAAAAAAGTCAATCTCGAGCAGCATAAGCTAAAAATGCAAAAGTGAAAATGCAAAAATACAGGAAAAATCATTAATAGTAAATGAAATTTAAGACTAGATTGACTAATTCAGTGCCATGTCAAAGCATGAATCAAGAGTCAAATTCTAATGAATGTAGTGACAATAATCATGAAAAAGTGAATTAATACAAGTCGAATCATGAAAATCATGCAAAAAATAATCAAATTTAAGCAAAATTGATCAATAGCAAAACCAGACTTTTCTAAGATAATATGAAATATCACTTAGAAACAAGCCAATGTTCAATCAAGCTAAACATGTCAAGTGACAACAAAAACACAATTAAATTAACATTAATTAGGTAATTAAATGATTTAATGGTAAAATCATAAGCAATTGATCATGGCACAATGAATTGGGAGTTACTAACATCATATAAATGTCAATTGGAGATAGCAAACTCAACCAACCAAAGCCAATCACATTAAATAACATCAATTAAACAAATTAAATAAGCATTTAACTTGAAAAATATGATTTAAAAGCCAAAATTAATGAGATATGATTAATGTATAATGAATTTAGATCATTAAGGCTACTATAAAGCCATTAATGCTACTGAGAACCTCAAATCACAATAGGAAACAAGTAAAAACCAAATCAAACGTGCAATTTCTAGCAAAATGAGAGGTGATGTGTGTAGCACATTACATGATATGCACCATATGTAAGCTATGTGTGGCACACATCATGTGATGTGTGTAGCATGTCATGACTCAGATCTGAAGGAAAGCACATTTTTAAGCAAAAACATGAAATCAAACCTAAATCTCAATAGATTTATAGCAACCATAGATTTTTTAACTATGAATATGCATTTGTAGTCATCAAAACATGCATGATTGAAGCTAACCATCAAAAATAACCAAAAAATCACAAACCCATAATGAAATCAAATGAAATAAATCAGTAGAAAATAAGCATTTAAATCACCAAAATAAATTATGCTTCTATAATCTTGATTCCAAACATGATTGGAGCTTTAAGTAAGGTTAATTAGTCATTAATCCTAAGTTAATTACTTAATTAAGTGAGATTAGAATTTGATAGAGTTTAGGTAAGTTTCATTAATTTTTAGACCCTTTTTCATAAATACAAGGCTTATATTTATAGGTGTGGGTGATAGGAATAAGAAAATCATATTAGTAATGTGGGATTCTAGAAATTTTTGAGCTATGTGCGTAGCACATAGTGTTATATGCGCACCATGTAGCAGCAGATACCCAACATGATACAATTTTACCCTATGTGTGCCACCCAATGTAGGCATATTAGGATGTGCATCATAGGTCAAAGAAGCATCATTTAGGACCCTAAGGCATGGTGCCACATAGAGCATATTAGATTTGCTCGAGAAAAGGTCACTGCCATGCATATATTTTCATGATATGCTTAATATGTAGCACTATATATTGCACATATTATAAAATGCATGTTATGTACTTTGCCTTCCACAAGCAAAATGTAACATACCCTGCATGTCCATAACACTTAGGGGAGGTTCAAAGGTATGTATGCAAATCAGGGTCAACATTAGGGACCTGTAGCAAGCTGAATCAACACAAGCAAAAGTCGTCAAAATGAGACCTAATCACCATATGAATTTTCACCTAAGGCAAGGAAAATACCTAACCAATGATCTTGTTAAGGTCCAATGCTCATGCCAAGGCTTATAAAATGCTCATGTTGAGGTTTTCAAGGTACTCATGCTGAGGCTTGTAGGGTACTCATGTTGAGGCTTGCAGGATGCTTATGTTGAGGCTTGTAAAGTGCTCATGCTGAGGCTTGTAGCTCCATAAGGAAAATTAGGCTTCATTGGGGATATTAAAATGATCCACTAAGAAAGATTTATCAAGGTGCTCATGCCAAGGCTTACAACTTCACTAGGGAAGAGAATGTGATCCACTGAGGATATCAAAATTAATGACTCAATTCTAGCATTGGGAGCCCGGTGCTCAAGCTAGAATTGCAACTCCATTGAAGAAAATTTACTGGGAGCCCAATGCTCATGCAAGATGATCGATACTTGATCAGATGATACTCTCATGTTGAAGCTTGCAACTCCATTGGGGAGAAAAGATACCCAATACTACCACTAAGAGCCTGATGCTTGTGTCAAGATGATCAATGCTAATCAGATAGTGCTCATGTTAAGGCTTGCAACCCAATTCTACCACTGGGAGCCTGGTGCTTGGGCTAGATGATCGATGCTAATCAAAGTGCTCATGTTGAGGCTTGCAACCCAATTTTACCACTAGGAGCCTGATGCTCGGGCTAGATGATCAATGTTGATCAAGTCACTACTGGACTGATGGTTTTGCTACAAGGCTCAAAAATCACCTAAAATCTAAGTTTAGATGCCTGCTACTAGGGTTTAAGAGTCAAATACTTAATCTCATGATTACTACTAGATCATGTGGTCAACTATGGAACCTGGGTGATCATCTGCTAGATCAGGGTGAACAATTGTTGGTTCTATGATCAATTATCGAATCTATGCTTGTACCATTAAATAAGTGTCTAATATCTCTAAAGATTACATTTGGGACCCATTACTGGAATGTGCCACAGTCTGGTTAATGGCTTGATCAGTAGTCAAAGGCTTGACTAAAATTGATTGTCTGCTGGATCAACTTTCTATTTATATTAGACATGGAAAAGGAATTTATTAGTGAAATTAGAATTAAAATGGTCTAGAGAAAATACCTAAATTTTTTAGTATCAATCTGCTGCATTCTAACTGATTTTCTGGATTTTTCAGATGTTATGGGTCATGAAAATTGGACTCTTTGGGGAAAATGATCTCCAAAAATTATGAAATTTTTATGAGAAGCCTAATTTCATGAGTGCATCTTCATGGATACCCAACACATGTTAGTAAAGCACTCTAAAAGCTGACACACATTAGCAAAATTTGCTATGTGCAGAGCACATAGCATTACATGCCACGCATATCACATAGAAAACATAAATTTTCACTCAACTCCAAAACATAAATTAATGCCTCCCATTCAAAAATCATTTTGCTTCCACACTCAAAACTAATTTTCACTCAACTCCAACGCCTAAAATTTGTCACTTCTTCGAAAAAGGCCAAAATTAGGATGCAATCGATACACTAAGACCTAAAATCGATCCCGAGTTACACTCTAACTGAGCATTCCACCTGTGATCCTTACTTTAGAGCTTTGTATGGTGAGCTAATTATAGAAACATTCACCATAGATTCCCATAGGTCCAAAGCTCCTCTCAAGAAGGTAGGTTTCTCGTGTTTTGGTTTGGTTTTTTGGTTTTTTGAAAGTTAAGTTTTGGCTTATGTTTGATGCGTTAGGCCAATGTTTAGCTTGGATTAGGTGTTAAGCTTGTGCTAGGCTTAGGTTTACATGTGTTTATCAAAAGGTTTCAAGGAAATTTGGTAATTTTGAGAAGGGTCTTGCTATATGTTATATATATAGCACTATATGCGTTGCATATAGTCTATATATGGCGCACATAGGGCTATGTGCTGTGTATATAGCAATAAGAATTAGGCTAAAATGGGTGTTATTTGGCTTTCCCAATGGGGATTGAGTATTTTAGTCTTTCATAAGCATGAATGGATGGCTTTTAAGGTTAAATAAGGAACACTGGACCCTTGAAACACAGTCTATAGTCTATAAATTTAGTATAAAAGTTGACCTAAATTTTGTAATCTGTAGAGAGAGCAAATGATCATCAAAGCTGGCAACATCTGAGGAGTCTATGAGTGGTACTCACAGTTGCTATAAGAGATCCATGTTAGAGTTGACTAGAGCTGCTTTGGTCAATACATCTCTTGCTTCATTGGTGTGGAGAAGAGGTGTAACAGATTCATCATCATTGCTATGATAGAGTGATGGATCCTGGATTTGAAAATTTTAATTTTCCAAATCATGTTTTCAAATTCACTAAAGCATTGTATGGTTTGAAATAAGCTCTTAGAGCTTAGTATGAAGGGTTAGGATTATTTTTACTTGATCATGGTTTTGATAAAGGGAAGGTTGATACTATTCTTTTCATTAAACATCATGAAAATGATATTTTATTTATGTAAATCTATATAGATGATATCATTTTTGGTGCTACTAATGAAAATCTTTACAAGAAATTTTCTAAGTGTATGCAATGTGAATTTGAAATAAGCATAATAGGTTAACTAAAGTGCTTCCTTGGACTACAAATTAAGCAATGTAGAAATGGAATCTTTATTAATCAAAGCAAGTATACAAATAAGATGCTAAGGAAATTTAGAATGGGTGGGCTAAACCAAGAAAAACTCCCACAAGTACCACAATAAAGCTATCACTTAATCAAATTGGTAAAACAATATATCAAAATAATTATTAAGGTATGATAAAACGTCTCTTGTATCTTACTACCTCTAAACCTAATATTATATTTATCATTCATATGTATGGTCATTTTCAATCCTCATATAAAGAATCTTACTTGGTTGTTATGAAACATTTTTTCAAATATTTGATTAACACATTGTCGCATCCACACGCACATAACATCCCTGTATGCATACATTTTATGCATATGTCACAATGAATCATTAATTTATGCATGAAATACATGAATGAGATATGATATATTAATGATTTGACATAATGAATGGGAAATGAAATGTCTTATAGATAAAGGAATTCCATAGGGAATGAAATTGATAGAGAAAGAAATGAAAACAAAGTGAAAAGATAAGACTAGAAGTGAATATGCACTAAAGATGAAAATCGGGTATGCTTTTGTTGAATGCTTTAGATGAAGTTTTATGATAGAATTTATATGTTCAAAGTGATGCCTTGGCATGTTTAACATGTTTTTATATGATAAAGTATAGTTTAAGATAGGTAGGTACAAGTTAAAGTAAAGTTATAAACAAAAGTATGTAAAATTTTAAGTTAGGAAATAAATGGCATTTCATGGAAAGTTAAGGTTATAATTAGAATTTATGTTATGTATGGTTTATGTCCATAACATTATGATGCATGGTAAGTGTTTTTTTTATGAACCTAATTATGATATAAAAATAAATATATAAGAAGAAGGAAGCAAGTTGGGTAAGGAAGTGTAATTAACTTGACAAATGGCACCTTATGAGTGGTTCTTCATATATTTAAGTCAATATTGTCTTAAGGATATGCATAAAACATTTTCCTCATCCTTTTCCTTCCAACATAATACCTCTTTCTTTTCTCCTTCTTCTTTTCCTCTTCACTCAAAAGAACAAAACACTTTTCAAAGGTAAAATCATATATAGGTTTCATATTTCATGCTCTTTTGGTGTTTTATGTGCTTTACTCATGTTTTCTTCTTCTTTATATTTTCTTATATCTTAAATGAAGAAGTAAGTTTTTTTAGGGTTGTGTTGATTATGTATAAATGGAAGAATTCGATTGAATGATGAAAGAAGAATGAAGTTACTGAATTTGGTGTTATGCTGTCTCACCCTGATTTTGGACCGGCTTGACTTGGGTCGAGTCCGGGATGATTCTGGACCATTTCGGATTGGTCTTGGGCCATTCCGGGTTGATTCAGATCCTTCTGGACCGTTCTGGGCCAATTCTGGCCCGTTCTGGGGCGTCACACATTGCATATGTTTTGGACCCTCGCATATGTACAAACATACACGATCGCGTATTGTAAGAGTAGGGCATCCCAGACACGGGAGCCCTGCACGCTGTTCGGCGTGAAATGCCGTGGTGCTTGCTCTCAATGGCGTATCTCATTTTTATTTTGAAAACAACGCGTTGAGTTTATTAATGGAGTCGCCACCTAGTTGCTTTTGTCAATTCAATTGAATGACTAGACAACCAGGAAATAAAACCCGGGCCTTCCTGTGTTGGAAAGCGGCCTGAATTTCTTCAGAGAATGGGTTCGGGATTTCAAATTTATTCGTATTCCATCTTA
>CANYBF010986824.1:0-12535 GCA_948192965.1 Dalechampia spathulata | reverse complement strand
ACCCAACTCTGAAGAAATTTGGGCTGCTTTCCCTCAGCAGGAAGGCTCGGGTTTTCCTGACTTGTTTAGTTACTCAATTGAGTTAGCTAGATGAGTCGGGTGGCGACTCCACGTTATTTCATTGTGCACATTTATCACACCATGAGCACGCCGCATTTTTCGACGACGGGGAATCACAGATCTATCTCCAAGAGAAGCTGTAGGATCCTAACACCATCAGTGGGTGATCCATAGAGGTACACACCTTGTAGCCATTTGACAGCTAGGTCGAGTGGATGGGGTCCATCTCTAAGAGTGAGGTCAGGTGGACCTGTCCTTGTTGGCATCTATAGTATATGATAATAAGGGCATACATAGATTGCATTTTACTATTAAGATTTAGATGTTGCACTCATTACAGTCCCACTAGAGTCTATCGTCAGTACAACCACATATAAATTATCCCTCAGTTGATAGAGTTTGACGGAGGATGATTGCTGTCTTGCTTCTTGGAGCATGTGGAGATGACCTAGCCTTGCTATAAAATTATGTTGGTAGAGATCCTTGGAGCTAGATCTACTACAAATGATAGTGCTTTAGAGTTTATGGGTACTACACCACGCTTAAGATTCTATATTACAAAAATTGTTATGCAACCAAACTTTATGCAACAAGAAAGATAGTTCTTTATGCTTGAAATTAATATTACTAATGGCTAAGTTCATGAACATGCATTCCATTTACGTTGATGAGATCAAAACATTTTTATGTAAAATGTTAAAAGTAGCACAAAAGCTCTAATATGCATCAAACTTAACCCCTATCATTGACCAATCCTGTGTGAGACTTTTTGATCAATTATTTTAACACTCTCTTTTTACTTTTAAGAGCTTTAGCTTTTACATGAAAGATCTAAGTAGATTTTCAACTCATCAAGCAAGCATTTTTATTTTTCTTAACTTTTATGTGAACTGCCTATGTAAGTTTTTAGCTCACCAGACTTTTATTTTATTTTGTTCTTCATTTTTCCCTGTGCTCTAGATAAAATACCTCTTCATCCAAACGAGATTGATAGGTTCAGAGAACTTATTCCCTTCCAAGTCTAAAATATGGATGGCGCCTTTGGATATAATCTTCTTAACCAGGAATGGGCCCTCCAAGTTAGGTTTGTACTTTCCATGAAGGTCATAGAAAGCCAATATGGCTTACTTTAAAACTATATCACTTTCCCGTATGGTAACAAGCTTGACCTTCTTATTAAATGCATTTGCTATGCACTGCTTGTAAAGTTATAGATGATAGAGAGCCTTTAGCCACTTCTCATCAATAGCAACTAACTATTCATATATGGCCTTCTTCCACTTTGACTCACAATACGGCTTGTGTCTCATAAACTAAAGAATAGGGGATAGTACTCATAGGATTCCTTGCAATGGTTCTGTAACCCCATAAAGTAAATGGCAATTACTCATGCCAATCTTGATAAGCCTTAACTATCTTGGCTAAGATCTGTTTGATCATCTTATTGGCCACTTCAACTACCTCATTAGCTTAAGGGTAATATGGAGAAGATCGCTGATACTTGATCCCTTATCTCTCTAGTAAATAAAACACTTGGCCTTGGAATTAAATTGCATTATAGAACACTAAGTGATGCAGTACCCTATATTGACACATGAGATTTGTCACATCCACACTAGTGACCCCAATTGTTTTGCACTATTACATGTATATATGCTTGATTAATATGGTTATGAGATGTATATGTATATGATTGTAGTATGTATGATTGTATGATGGTATGATCATTTGATGTGAATGGTTATGTATAATGATATTGCGCTTCTTGATGAATGTGGAATGATTGTTATGATGGAATATGATAAGATGAGAAATAAGAAAGGGATGATATTTAGTGGTAAAGTGGGTTGTTGCCACCTTATTAAGAAGCATGACTTCTCTGTTGTTTAAAGGGTGAACACAATGTCTAACATGATGTGATTGATGGTATAAAAGTGTATTATATGTTTGGTTTATATTTAGGTTGCTTGAGAATGAGCTTAGAATGTGTTATGGGTTATAGGTTGGTTGTGGTACGGGCATACGGGTCACTGTACGAGCATACCAAGCATGAGAAATGAGTGGCATTAAGTTCTTGGAGACCGTACGGGTGTACCAAAAGGTTTTCCAACCATACCAATGCATGCAGGAAAATAGGTTTGTCATGAAGAATATAACGGTATGGGTGTACCAAATGGAGGTATGGGCGTACCATTCCTCGTAAGATTTTTAGCTTGTTAGGAGTTTTAGCTTCGTTCAGGCATACCAAATGTGGTACGATTGTACATGACTTAAGTTTGACTTTTCAATGGATAAAAACAAAAATTTTCCTTGCTTTTCTTTCATCCTTATCTTTCTTAAACCCTTAAAAATAACAGAGTTGAGGGTCTTAAGTGCTAAGAAGTTGTGAGAGCAAGAAGTTGAAGGTTTGATCATTGGTAGCAGGACTACGGACTTACGTTAGAAGTAATATTACTATAGGTTTGTGCTAGTCTGTGCTAGTTATGTTCACTTCTTTTCTTGTCTTAGGCCCTAAGTAGGGTCCAAAAGGAATGATGTGCTTTGTTTCTATGATTGTCTATTACTTATGTTTTCTATGATGAGTGTGGTACGTATATGGGAAGCATCATATATACATAATCATAGCATGCATGAGGAAGTAAAAGAGGGAAAAGAAAGAGAAAGAGAGAGATGTTTATGGAGATATATGCTCTAAACCTACTAGGTCATACAAATGATAGATTCCCTCAATGAATCATACAGTTTACTGCCCTCCCTATGGAAGATGAGTCTCAAGACATACAATTAAAAAGTAATGGGTTCATAGAACTACACAGATAAATGTCCTCTTTCAAGAGATGAGTATTGGTACATACAGGGACCTAGTAGGGAAAGGATATGTGCACATATATACAGGAAAAGAAGAGCAAATGAGGGAGAATGCATGGTATGAAGGCATTCTCATTTCATATATCATTAAAAGGCAATGGATTCATTCATTCATTCCCTTATGTTTATAACAGATGATGACATCTTATGATTATGTTATTGTTTGAAGATGATTGTTAACTGTATGAGATGATACGATGGTGTTTATGCCATTAGCTTGATTGTGATTGTGGATTATCATGATGTATATACGTCTATGTGTTCACTAGCACCACTGAGTTTTATACTCAACATTTATCATTTGATGAACATAGGTATTGAGCCTTTGGGAGAATGACCTAAGGAGTGATCCATGACGTCAGCAGAGAAGTTCTATTCTCAGAGCGGTAACGGCCCTATAGTGGCATACTCCTGTCTGTTGCTGATGTAGTACATTATTAATTATAGTGGTAGTAGTAGTTGTTGTTCTTGTATAGTGTGGTGTACTCCCTTAAAGAAACTTTTGTAATGTATCTGAACGATGTAAGAATTGGTTGAATCATGTATATATAGACGATATTTGTACATTATGATTGTCTGAACTAATTCCTTACATGAATGTAAGAAAGGTATCCAAGTTAAGTAATGAACCATGCACTGCGTTTGTTTTTACACCACCTAGTACAAAAGTGTGTACCCATACAATTTGAAATATGGTATAAGGTCAGATCATATCCCTTATAGTGTAGGTGACGGTTTCCTTTTGGAAATCGGTATTCATGCTACGGGAGCATGTTACTCTAGGTATGGTCTAGGTATGACATGTTATAGTGGTATCAGAGCTATGGTTTAGCCTGTAGAGCTATGGTTTAGCTTGTAGAGATATGGTTTAGCTCAACGTGTAATTTGACTGTAAGTTAGGACTACTGCCTATGATTAATAAGCTACATACGGGGAGTTCAGGAGTCCTTACCACTGCTGACCATTATGATTTATGTTTGTATGTATTACAGATTAAGTGTCATGATAGACTGAGCCATTATGGTTAGTGAGGAAGGAGGAGGTAATTTTAATCCCTAAGAGAGTACATCAGATACAAGGGACAGAGTTGAGAGGCAACCAAGATAGGAAGGGCAGGGGGAACCCAGTGAGAGAGCACCTTGAGTTGACCTTATAGCAACTCAGTTTGCCCAATTTCTTCGATATTTACAGACACAGGGTCAGACTTTACCTATCACACCAGCTCCACCCCTACCAAAACCCAGAGAGGAGTACAAGATGGACTTTAAGAAGCTGAGATCTTATGAAACCATAGATTTTTTTAAGACAACAGATACGTATGTGGCAGAGAAATGGTTAGAGTGGACACAGAGGGTGCTACATCAGTTGAAGTGTTTCGAGATAACTAAGTTTGAGTATACCATCTCCCTGTTACAAGATGATGCATACAAATGGTGGAAGATCATTCCTCAGAGTATGGTAGATTCTTTAATGCTCACATGAGATGATTTTCAGAGGGAGTTTTACCAGAAATATGTACTTGCTGCTTATACAGATCAGAAGCTACATGAGTTCCTCAGCTTGAAGCAGGGGAATATGTCAATGGCAGAGTACGAGAGGGAGTTCACATGGCTAGCTTATTATATGACCAACATTTTGACGTCTAGCCACGAGAGATGTAAGAGATTCAAATAAGGTTTCAATCTTTGGATTAGGGCATTGGTTCAAGGTTTTAACTATAAGAATTTTTCAGCATTGATGGATAATGCACTGAACCAAGAGTGGACGATGGAAGAGGAGAGTGCCTGTTCTGAATCTTTAGGGAGACCATTTAGAGGGCTGAGTTCTTCCTTGAATCTCAAAAGAGGGGCAAGTTTAGAGGTTCCTTTTCTCCACGATCAGGTGATATTAGACCATTGCCACCTTGACGTGTGCACAGAATGGGAGGTCTACATTTTACAATGGTAATTGTATAGGCATGGGATCGAGATTATGCTGTACTTATGGCCAAGCATATTATGGAGCTTACCGAATAGGTACAGACGTATGTTACCAATATGGTGATGCAGGTCATTATGCTAGGGAGTATCCTGCATGGTATGATATGCTGGTGCATGGTATGAGGCCGTAGCACAAGTTAGGGGTCCGTAAATTAGACTGTTGGGGCTCCAGCTAGAGTACATAATTTGGTGCAATGAGATGATCAGCATGCCTCTGATGTGGTGATAGGTAACGTTCTTATTTCTCATCATGATGTATTAGTTTTATTTGATCCCGGTTCTTTGCATTCTTACATTAATGCGGGATTCACCTGATTGCTTGATATGCCATGTGAGGGGTTAGATTATGAGATACTGGTGTCAAGTCCATTAGGTAGGGATGTGATAGTTGACAGAGTGTATAAATAGTGTCCCTTGCTTATTCATGATGTGTGTTTCTTAGCTGACCTAGTGAAGATGCCTTTTCGTGAGTATGATATCATTTTGGGAATGGATTGGTTAGCAAGGTATGGGGCAGTGATGGATTGTCAGCAAAAGATAGTGACCCTTCAGCATCCAAAACATGCTACGATCTAGATAAGGGGTAATGTACCGTTAGTGATCACTAGGTTAATTTCAGTTGTGACAGTACAGAGATTGTTGTTACAGGAATGTGATGCAATATTGGCACACATGATAGAGGAGAGACAGAGGAGGGTATAGTTGACAAACATTCTAACCATATGTGACTTCCTTGATGTGTTTCCAGAAGAATTACCAGAGTTACTGCCAGAAAGAGAAGTGGAGTTTGAAATAGAGGTGTTATCGGGTACTGAGCCGATTTCCATGACACCTTATCATATGGCACCATTGGAATTGAAGGAGTTAAAGACATAGTTGTAGGAATTATTAGATAAAGGTTTCATTAAACCGAGTGTTTTGCCCTGGGGTGCACCTGTGCTATTTGTGAAGAAAAAGGATAGTACGATGAGAATGTGTATCGACTACAGACAATTGAACAAGGTGATGATCAAGAATAGATACTCTTTACCATATATTGATGACTTGTTTGATTAATTGAAAGATGTTACAGTGTTCTCTAAGATTGACTTGAGATCATGCTATCATCAGCTTAGGGTCAAAGAAGGTAGCTTAGCAAAAACAGCTTTCAGGACTTGCTATAGGCACTATGAGTTCCTTGTGATGCCATTTGGGTTGATGAATGCACTTACAGCATTCATGGCCCTGATGAACATGGTTTTTATGGATTATCTAGATCAGTTTGTTATAGTATTCATTGACGATATCCTGGTGTATTCGAAGACTCGTGAAAAAGCATGATAAGCATCTGAGATTGGTGTTGCAACGACTGCGGAAGAAGTAGTTGTATGGCAAGTTATCTAAGTATGACTTCTGGCTAGAATAGGTAGCATTTTTGGGATATGTTATTTCAACCAAGGGGATCAGAGTAGACCTAAGTAAAATAGAAGCCGTACTGAATTGGCTAACTCCACAGAATGTTAGTGAGGTTCACAATTTTTTGGGGTTAGCCGGATATTATAGGAGGTTTATGAAAGGTTTCTCCATGATTGCTATGCCATTGATGACACTACTCTGGAAGGATGTTCCTTTTATCTGGGCAGAGGAATGTCAGAGAAGCTTTGACCGATTAAAGGAATGTTTGACTCAAGCTCCAGTTTTGACGTTGCCTACGACAGGTAAAGAATTTATGATCTATAGTAATACCTCGCTTAATGGATTGGGGTGTGTTCTCATGCAAGATAGAAAGGTGATTGCCTATGCTTCGAGATAATTGAAGCCATACAAGAAGAACTACCTTACACACGATCTGGAATTGGCCACCATTGTATTTGCATTAAAGATTTAGCAATATTACTTATACGGGGAATAGTGCTATATGTACACTGATCATAAGAGTTTGAAGTATCTAAGTACATAGAAGGAACTGAACTTGAGGCAATAACACTGGATTGAGCTGATTAAGGATTATGACTGTGTGATTGATTATCACCTGGGGAAAGCTAACTCAATAGCGGATGCATTGAGCCATAAGATGTTTGCTGAGTTGAGACAGTCACCGTTGATGTTAGTTCGAGAAATACGATAGTTGAATGCCTTATTGATGAGGTAATCTGACTGCATATTGGCATAATTACAATTGCAGTTGAAACCGGCATTGACAGAACAGATTCAGAGAAGTGCAGTGAATGATGGGGAGTACCAAAAGCAATTACAGAAAGTTCGGATGGGTAAAGCTGCACTATTCACCATAGATGAAAATGGTGCTCTAAGACATGGGGAAAGATTATACATTCTAGTGGATGATAAGTTGAAGAAGTAGATTTTAGAGGAAGCTCACAGTTCCATGTATTCATATCATTCAGGTGGTACAAAGATGTATAGGGATCTATAATGGTATTATTGGTGGGTTGGTATGAAGAATGATATTGCAGATTATGTTGCCAAGTGTTTGATATGTCGACGGGTTAAAGCAAAACATCAAGTACCAGCAAGGTTACTTAGTCCGTTACCGATACCGGAATGGAAATGGGATCGAATCACAATGGATTTTATCATGGGATTACCGATGATGCAAGCTAAACACAATGTAGGATGGGTAATAGTGGACAGGCTGATGAAAATAGCTCACTTCTTACCTATACGTATGGACTATAGTTTGGAGAGATTAGCAAGCTTGTATATGGATGAGATTGTACGTTTGCATGGGATTCCATCCTCTATAGTGTCAGACAAAGATCCACTATTTACGTCATGGTTTTGGGGTACTTTCTAGAGAGCTTTGGGTACTAGAGTTCAGTTTAGTACTGCTTTCCATCCTCAGACCGATGGTCAATCAGAAAGGGTGATACAGATTTTGGAGGATATGTTACATGCATGTATGTTGGAAAGGGAAGGTAACTGGGATAGATACTTGCCATTGATTGAGTTTACCTACAATAACAGTTACCAGTCTAGTATATTAATGGCTCCCTATGAGGCATTGTATGGTAGAAGATGTAGGACGCCTTTACATTAGGATAAGGTTGGTGAACGGAGAGTGATTGGTCCTAAACTAGTACAGCAAGCTGAGGAATAGATAGAAGTGATAAAGAGAAGATTGAAAGTAGCATCCGACAGACATAAGTTGTATGTGAATCTGAAAAGGTGAGACATAAAGTACGATATCAGAGAGAAAGTGTTTCTGAAAGTGTCTCCATGGAAGAGGATTATGAAATTTGGTCGGAAAGGTAAGTTAAGTCCTTGCTTCATTGGACCGTATGAAGTATTGGAGCGAGTGGGACCCTTAGCCTACAGATTACCCTTACCATCCGAGTTGGATTAGATTCATAATGTATTTCACGTCTCGATGTTGAGAAGGTATAGATCGGATCTGTCTCATGTTATACCAGTGTAATTGATTGAGATTCAGCCAGATTTATCTTATAGTGAAGAGCCGATTAAAATTCTGGCCAGGGAGACTAAGCAATTGAGGAATAAGCAAATACCTCTAGTGAAAGTATTATGGAACCATTACACAGGATAGGATGCTACTTAGGAACAAGAGTCTGTTATGAGGGAGCGGAGCAATATCCTTACCTTTTCGCTAATAGTTCAGGTTATAATTTTGAGATGAAATTTTTTTTAGGGGGAGAGAGTTGTCATATCCACATTAGTGACCCCAGTTGTTTTGCACTATTGCATGTGTATATGCTTGATTAATGTGGTTATGAGATGTATATGTATATGATTGTAGTATGTATGATTGTATGATGGTATGATCATTCGATGTGAATGGTTATGTGTAATGATATTGTGCTTCTTGATGAATGTGGAATGATTGTTATGATCGAATGTGATAAGATGAGAAATAAGAAAGGGATGATGTTTAGTGGTAGAGTGGGTTATTACCGCCTTATTGAGAAGCATGACTTCTTTGTAGTTTAAGGGGCGAACACCATGTCTAGCATGATGTGATTGATGGTATAAAAGTGTATTATATGTTTAGTTTGTGTTTAGGTAGCTTGAGAATGAGTTTAGAATGGGTTATGGGTTGGTTGTGGTACGGGCGTACGGGTCACCGTACGGGCATACCAAGCATAAGAAATGAGTGGCATTAGGTTCCTGGAGATCGTACAGGCATACCAAAAGGTTGTTCGGCCATACCGGTGCTCACAGGAAAATAGGTTTGTTGGGAAGAATGTAGTGGTACGGGTGTACCAAATAGGGGTATAGGTGTACCATTCCTTGCAAGAGTTTTAGCTTGTCAGGAGTTTTAGCTCCGTATGGGCATACCAAATGTGGTACGGTCGTACACGACTTAAGTTTGACTTTTCAACGATAAGAACAAAGATTTTCCTTGCTTTTCTTTTATCCTTATCTTTCTTAAACCCTTAAAAATAACAGAGTTAAGGGTCTTAAGTGCCAAGAAGTTATGAGGGCTAGAAATTGAAGGTTTTGATCATTGGTAGCGGGACTACGGGCTTATGTTAGAAGTAACATTGCTACAGGTTTGTGCTAGTCTGTCCTAGTTATGTTGTTCACTTTTTTTCTTGTCTTAGTACCTAAGTAGGGTCCAGAGGAATGATATACTTTGTTTCTATGATTGTCTATTGTTTATGTTTTCTATGATGAGTGTGGTACGTATATGGGAAGTATCATATATACATAATCATGGCATGCATAAGGAAGTAAAAGGGGAAAAAGAAAGAGAAAGAGAGAGATGTTTATGGAGCTATATGCTCTAAACCTACTGGGTCATACAGATGATGGATTCCCTCGAGGAATCATATAGTTTAATGCCCTCCCTATGGAAGATGAGTCTCAAGACATACAGTTAAAAAGTAATGAGTTCATAGAACCACACAGATAAATGCCCTCCTTTAGGAGATGAGTACCGGTACATACAGAGACCCAGTAGGGAAAGGATATGTGCACATATATATAGGAAAAGAAGAGAGAATGAGGGAGAATGCATGGTATGAAGGCATTCTCATTTCATATGTTATTAAAAGCAATGGATTCATTTATTCATTTGCTTATGTTTATAACAAATAATGATATCTTATGATTATGTTATTGATTGAAGATGATTATTGACTGTATGAGATGATACGATGATGTTTATGCTATTGGCTTGATTATGATTGTGGATTATCATGATGTATATGTGTCTATGTGTTCACTAGCACCACTAAGTTTTATACTCAGCGTTTATCATTTGATGAACGTAGGTATTGAGCCTTTGGGAGAATGACCTAAGGAGTGATCCATGACGTCAGCAAAGAAGTTCTATTCTCATAGCGGTAACGGCCATATAGTGGCATACTCCTGTCTGTTGCTGATGTAGTACATTATTAATTATAGTGGCAGTAGTAGTAGTTGTTCTTGTATAGTGTGGTGTACTCCCTTAAGGAAACTTTTGTAATGTATTTGAACGATGTAAGAATTGGTTGAATCATGTATATATAGAAGATATTTGTACATTATGATTGTCTGAACTAATTCCTTGCATGAATGTAAGAAAGGTATCCAGGTTATGTAATGAACCATACATTGCGTTGGTTTTTACACCACCTAGTACAAGAGTGTGTACCCATACGATTTGAAATACGGTATAAGGTCAGATCATATCCCTTGTAGTGTAGGTGACGGTTTCCTTTTGGAAATTGGTATTCATGCTACGGGAGCATGTTACTCTAGGTATGGGCTGGGTGTGACAAGATTCTTCTTTATAAACTTGGCAAACTACTTTGCCCCTAATTTACTGTAAGATTCTACCTCCACCCACTTAGAGAAGTAGTCAATAGCCACCAGTATATGCCAATGCCCATTAGAAGCATTAGGATGAATCTCATCCATGATGTCAATTCCCCAGGCTAAGAAAGGCCAAGGAGTCATCAAATTCTACAATTTGACTGGTAGTACTAGTACATGACTTAAATCTCCATGAATCTAACACTCATAACATCACCACACAAACTGTACAATAGTAAGTAAAAAATATCCTTGGTGTAGGATCTTTTTGTACAAAACAAAACCATTCATGTAAGGCATGTAATGTCACATATTTACACCGTGACGTGCTCCCATAAAATAATTAATGATCTCTAATACGTGGAAACCATTAATTACTCTACAAGGGATTCGTATTATTTTTTTTATGTTTGTGTTTACCTGTTTATTAAATAACAGTGCGCCGTTCTAGGACTTGCGGAAGACTCATTCCCTGTGTTATAATCTTACATTTACTACTTTTAATATTACTTAACATTAATTAATGAATTTAATTTTAACTTAGATCTATTACAAGTCCTTGCCTTCAGAGAGACCCCTGCTGAATTGGTGCTTTGAAAATCCGCGCTCGCCATCATTTGTTAACCTGTGTCCATCAAATAACGAATGCTGAGTATATCACTCAGTGGTGCTTAAATACAAATATTTTATATTGTATAAGAAATAGGTCATTTAAACCATAACAATTTCTTAAGAGCATTGTCATATAACCATTTAGAATATTACTGCTAGACATCATCAATGTATATATCAATATTTATTTGGTCATATTTGAATCATCGTTCACTTAATATCGTTATTGTGTCTCGAATTATTTTCATGATTTATACTTATCATCTATTCTTCCTTGGATTTATAATTCTTCTTGAATTAATTCTAAGTAATGACATCATATGTCATGTGTACTGAATAAATCTTAGTTACATAACTAGTATCATTTCATTAACGTAACATATCCACAATATGTTAATAACCAATATCATTAATTTTCATAACATTTTATGATACAATAAAATCCTGTAATTATTCTAAAATGTTTTTTTATCATATTTTCCTTAATTTCATATTTTATAATATAATTAATCATATTAATTAAATTCTCTACTAGTATTTAACAGGAATGGCATCAAGGATGTTCTCATATAGTCTTCATGTTATCATTGTTTATTAATATAAACTCTTTTAACTATTTTCCATCGCTTTTACTTATAATTATGTTTGACGTATTAGTATTATCTATGATTCATTATAAATGTGTCTATAATATAATCCATCATAACATGATATAATTCTTTATTAACTACTAAATTTATATAAGTTCGATTATCATTTTTTATCATTCTATCATCGCAATCATTCATATTATTGAATATTAACCTAACTCATTCCATATAGATACCACTATGTAAGATCATCATCATTGCATAACAAGATCATCATCATTGCATAACATGTTATCATTATGTACCATCTATATTATATCATTATCATGTATATCATTATCATGAGTATAATGTATATTATATGATTATCAAATGCATTCATCACCATATATGTATTTATATCAACATTAAATATCATAATATTTGATCATCATTTTGAGATCAACATCATATTCATGGCATATCATAGCTTTATCATGAACCATCATTTAGACGTCAATACCATTATCATTATGCATACGCTATAGTATATATGTCCATCATGATTAATTGCATATATGATCATGTGTGCAAACAACATACCTTTTATATCATCATTTCATAAAGGATGCTTGCTTATGAGAATGCATTCATGTTTATGCATTCTCCCTCATTCTTTTCCTGTATAATTTC
>CANYBF010986767.1:0-13532 GCA_948192965.1 Dalechampia spathulata | reverse complement strand
GTTGTGTATGCTTCTTTGAACGCCGTATGCCATGAAAATGTATGCTAAATAAACTTAAACCTAAATGCGTGCTTAGGAACTTTCTTTAGAATTAAACAAAGTGAACATAATAAGATGGAATATGAATAAATTTGAAATCCCAAACCCATTCTCTGAAGAAATTCAGGTCACTTTCCAACACAGGAAGGCCCGGGTTTTATTTCCTGGTTGTCTAGTCATTCAGTTGAATTGATAAAAACAACTAGGTGGCGACTCCACTTAATAAACTCAACGTTGTTTTCAAAATTAAAATGAGATACGCCATTGAGAGCAAGCACCATGGCATTTCACGCCGAACAGCGTGCGGGGCTTCCGCGTCCGGGATGCCCTACTCTTACACCATCCTCTCCATTTCTTCTTCTTTCTTCACTTTATTCTTCTTCTTCTTACATTTTCTTCACAAACAGCTAAAACATACATCATCTTTCCTTCTTTTTCACTTCAATCTTCAAGTACAAAGCTAGATCTATATGATTTGTTCAAATTTTGGCTGAAATCATCTTTGTCCTTCTTGTTCTAAGTGTTGGCCGAAATACTTTCTTCATCCTTGTTCATTTTAAAGGCTGAATCACTAGATCTATACATTTAGTAAGTAAACCGCAACATACAAGGCTTTTAATTCCTATTTTCTTTGTTTGATCTAACTTTCAAAGGTGCATGCATGTGTGTAGTAGTGGAAATCAAGCTTAGCAAGTTTAAAAGGAGTCAAGGTGAATAGATCTTGGAAGATTGGGTGCTAGATCAAGTGGGAACAAGTTTTTAGTTCGGTTTTTATTTATTTGCTTAAAGATAAGTATGTCAGAATATGTTTGGGTGATTGATCTAATAGATCCATGAGTTTAGAGTGAAAAAAATGTTATAGCTAAATGGTTTTATGGTAGATCAAGTATTTTGAGTCTTTATTTTAAATTTTTAGCAAGTTATTGATATAAAAGTGAAGAAATATAGTGATTGTGTGTTTTTTATGTGTGTGCTTGGTAATTTTTATGCTTTGGTCGAATTGATTGAAAAGAAAATAGGTAAAGGTTGGTAAGATCTTAAGATAATCATTTAAGAAAATCATAAAAACTTAAGTTACAAGATGATTAATAGATCATAGACTATTAATCCTAACATTAAGTTTAAATGATTGAAAGTTATGGAAAATGTTTTCTAAGTACTGATGGATCTCATTTTTGTTTAAAACTTAAAGTAAAATTTGAAGCCTCTTTATGTATTGGAAAGTAGCATACGACATGTTTATCAATATTGGACTTAAGTTATGTTTTTCAAATGTTAAGTGAAATAAGATTAAAGCATGCAGCCATGTAATATTTGAGGACTAAAAAAGATTAATTAATTAAGCTTCTTAAGTGTTATTAGAAATCTTAAAGAAGTAACTAATTAATGGCATGAAATGGTTTTTACTTAAGATCTAAATCTATTGACTGAAATGAAGTTTTAAAGTGAAGTGTATTGTATGATGATAAGCGATCTTAAAAGTGTTTTTATTATATGGTTGAATTGGATATGTTAATGAAGAACATAAAGACATATGACATGTTAAATGAAAGTGGATGTTGGTATGAATTTTTAAAAGACATATGAACATTAAAGTAAGTTTATTTATTAGCCATCAAATGGTTAAATAATAATGGTATTAAAAGGATATCTTATAAGAAGTTATATGATGATATCTAAATAAATTTCAAATGAGTTATGATATTGAACAGTAGTAATAGATGTATATAAGGTTATTGGATTATATTAAACAACAATAGTATATGAATAGTATTTTATTAAGAACTATTTAAGTCTAATGTTTTGGAAATTATTATGTTTTGAATTACGATATCAACTGTTTTTATGTTTTGTAATATAATATCAACTGTTTTTAAGTAGAATATAAGTTTTGTTTTTAATAAAGAATAAGGTAAGAAAATAGTTTATATATGATTATGGTTTTAAATAAGCAATGTTTATTTTAATGAAAGGAGTTTTACACTTATAATATAATGATGGAAAGTTTAATAAATATAATTTTCAATAGTATAAAGATTATATTAGTTTGATATCTTATATGTTATAATTTGGTTCGTATTATATGATAACTAAATTAATTAATATGAATAGTAATACAATTGTAAATGCTAATGTCATTTCCTAATTAATACTATGTTATAGTAAGTGAATTGAATTAGTATATGTAAATGATTATTTTATAATGGAATATGATTTCAAAGTGTGAATTATGGATGATTAATGTTGGAATTCAATTTATTGATTAAAGATGAATATTAAATTATGATTTAGGTGGTTCAGAGGAAAATCATCGCATACCACCAGAGAATTTAAATAAAGGAAAGGAAATCTAAGGTTGGTGCTAGTTTGTGTGAAATGTTCCTCAGTCATTAAATGATCAAAAAGGGATGATGGTATGGCATAATGCAATGACATTAAATAATTATCTATGACATGATGTTACATTCATTTATCATGTCATAAGCATCATTGCATTATCATATGAAGTATGGCATAACATGGAGAAATAAGGAAGGAGGAAAGTGAGCGAATACGAGGAAATGTTAAATGGAAATATACTGGACTATGAAATGAATTCCTATGAGAATTAAACAGAAAGGAAAATAAAATGAAAGGAAAAAAATGAAAAGAAAAGAAATGAATATGAAATGAGTTCCAGTTTGTTGAACCATAGAAATGAAATGAAATAAGATGAAAGACCTAGTACAAAGTGCGCATATGAAATGGCCCCAGAATGTGAAAGGACAAATGAAATGAAATGAAATGTTACAAGAAAAAAAGAGGGAGAATGCATAACATGAATGCATTCTCAAAGATAAACATTATCATTTATATATGATAGAAGTATAGTGAATGGAATGATGAACGCACTACAAGTGCATATATATTGATGTTTACAATATCATATAGTAAAAATACAAAGCATGGCATTTTATATCTATTAATGAAATGATATGATAAAATGTTATATTATGATGATGGTGACACTGAGAATGATTATGAATAAATGATGGTACTGAAATGAAAAATCACAGGTAATAACATGATGTTTAATAGTGATAATGGCATACAGTTAATGGCATATGTTATACTGAAGAGTATTTACACTGATGCATTTTGATTATTTGAAATGATGATTTCTTTATTGTTATCATATCATGTGATTAACATATTGATTAAGTTGGTTTATGATGACATGTGATTATCATGTTGTTTATGTTATATGTTATACTAGTACCATTGAGTTTTATACTCAGCATTTGTCAATTGATGAACACAAGAACTAGTGACACCAGGGAGCAGAGAATTAGTGGAGTCAGCAGCAAGTCATATAAATAGTGAATTTGGTAAAGAACTCAGACTTTAAAGTAGATCTCTATTCTGTGATATTCGTGCTACTTACGTATTTGGTACTTTGGCAGTACTAAAAGTATTGACAGTAAGAACACTAATGGCAATAATAGTAACGTCAGTAATAATATACAATGATCCATAAATAAGAAAAATAATGTGTGTATGTTAATGATGTTAATAAGGTGTTAATATAATTAATGTTTACATTATAATAACAGAATAATGGAATGATTAAGATGATGGATTGTTATGCATGTTTGATAATATATATATATATATAATTTTTACTATATCTTAACAGAATAATGAATGGAACCCATTCTGGGATGATTATCAATTTTCTAGAATAGAGAGTTGGTAATCATGCTACGGGCGCATATTACACAACAGAAAGACAAATGACATATATATATATATATATTTCATTGTATAGCAACCATTTACGTATAGCAAGTCAATTTGTTTACTAAAACATAATATTAACTAAGGAAATTACAATAGCATTCAAAATATAATCATCATTCATGTTAACTATCATGTTATACGAGCTAAAATATAAAATACAAGATACCAAAATAACATAATCTTTATATTATTAAAAACTAGATTTTGTAAGCTTCCAAACGGTATATTATATGTATAGAAATTCATTCTCTTAAATAAGCAATACCTATGTTATTTTAAAACCTCATATTAAACTACTTTTAATAATTCCACAAACCCATCCTAAGCCAAATTGATTAATTAAGTGCTTAATTAATTTGAGAGTGAATTTTGGCAGAGTTTAGTCGTTTTAGCCAATTTTCGGACTGATTTTCACGAACCCGAGTGATATATTTATAGTGGGCCCCACCAAACATCTTTTTCTGCCATATAGTGTGCGTATAGTGCTATGCACCCATGTATTTTGTTTATGTATTTCACCTCGTTCGGACAAAATGTAAAGTGTTCTACATGCATAGAACACTCAGAGAAGGTTCAAAAGCATGTTCGTAAATCGGGGTCGACCTCGGGGACCAGCACCGAGCCAAATCGATAAAAACCCAAGATCGCACAAGGGTGAAAAGTTAAGGTCAACACCCATGTCATCTCACATGTCATGCCTATGCCATATTTTATACACCATTATTGCTATATCATAATGTCATGCCATGATATTTATATCATATTTGCCATGTTTTATATACTATGATTGTTGTCATGTTATCACGTTGTGTGCTTATTTCATGCTTATGAATGCATGCATACCTAAGTCATGTTATCACGTTGGGCATGTCATCTATGTTAATATTAATAGTTTCTATGTGTAATGCATTATTATCAAAAATGCTTATGTCATGATTAGGTCTTATTCTGATGAATTTTGCTTATGTCACTCTAAAATGGTCTTAATCAGAGGGCAAACTATAGACCTTGAATTTCTACCCGCACATTGTATCTTTAGGTTTCCTTTGGTACAGCTTAGCATAGGTCTGCATTATCAAACTTGAGTTGTGTACATGAATTTTAGCCTCCCACAAATGCTATGAACATATAGAGCATGTTACTTTTGGCTTGTAGAGGGTGAAACATATTATATGATTTTCTTGATATGCATACATTCATGTTGCATGCATTCAATTAAAATACATGATATACATGGCCTTTTCCCATGCAAAAGTGATGTATGTCATATGTTTCCATGTCATTTTGGCACGAGAGGAGTCCATTGAGCATGGGGCATACATACTAGGTTCATAGGGAATGGGATGCATGAAGCATCCATTTCTTGATGTATGAAGCATATACTACTACATGTTATGTACATCCCATATCTTTACACTACATGTTGCATATATCACATTAAACCCATATTACCAATCTATTTCTAGCAAATCCTAACCCTTACCTATAAATATACTTTAAGTATTTATGGAAAAGGGATATGAATTTTATTAATTATGGCCAAACTCTATTAAAATAAATTTTATCTTAATTAAACACTTAATTAAGTTCTTATTTTATGTTATTAAAGGCTAATTAATCCTACTTAAATCCCTAATCATATTTGGAATCAAGATTAATGCATTATTATCTTTGATGAGTATTGGAAAGCCTCTTATTTCTTCCTTTTTTCTTTGTTTCTTGATGGGTTTGCTTAATTTTTTGTTGATTGGCATCAATTAATGAATGTAATAGTAGCATTCATAGCTTTTTCATAGCTAGAATGATCTATAACAGTAAAACATTTGGTTGTTTTGGCATTTTAATTTATATTTCTTCTTAAAAACATGTCATGCTATATGCTACATACATAGTTTCTAGAATTTAATAAATTCATGATTTTTAATGTGTTTTCATTCATTTTCTATTCTAAACAAAGTCTTTAGTGGCATTTATAATTTTACAGTGTTCTACATTATTTGAATTTATCAAACATCATTGCAATGTGAATAATTTTGACTTTAAAATTGATTTTCAATTTAAAATTAATTTTAATTTAGTTTAAGTTACAATTTAGATTATTAAAATCAAATTGAATGTTAATCTCCTTCCAATTGATTTTTCATGATGTTGGAATCTTCCAGTTTTGATTTTCATGATAAATTTTATTGATTTTTGCCTACAAACTAATTTATTTTGCTTAATTCTTAATTAAATGTTATTTAATTATGATTAATTGTCACTTGACATGATTAGATCAAATTTGGATATTGACTTATTTTTGAGTGATGCTTAATGATCTCGAGATCTTTTGATTCATGTATATAATGGATTTTTGCTTAAAATTTGATTTTAAATCATGTTTTTCATTTGATTTTTTCTTGATTTTTATTTGATTTATTTTCCATACTATATAGATGATTAAGTATGAATTGAGAGGTAAATCGAGCCTAAATGACTTGCTAGTATGATTTTAGGAGTTTTTGTTCATTCTTATGACATTTTCATAGTCCTACTCATATTAATTAATTTTTCATGAATGTTACTAACACATTTAATACACCTTGATCCATGGTTCATGCTTGCTCATAGTATTGGATTGGTCAATCATATCTCGTATCTCCATTGTTACCTAATATTGATTGCTTTTTTATGCATTTTTGCTCATGCTACTTGAGACCATTATTGCTTTCCCCATGTAGAGTTATGGAGAGAGCAATGCTTAATGCTTGATCCTTTTTGTGTTTGGTATTTTATTATATTTTTGCATGATTTTATCTCTTATTATCATCATTTTTATCATTTATGTTTTGCATGTTTTTATAGCCTCTTTATCCTTATGTATTCTCTTTATTACATGTTGATCTATGGTCCATTTTAGTAGGAAAGAACCCCACTTGACCTGTGTATTAGATACCACTTTTAGTTTAATTTCTAGCATCTTACTGTATTTGAGTATTATCCTTACTCGGGTTGAGTATGTTGCTGCCTCTGTAAGTCTTATTTGGATTGTTGTTTAGGATTTGGATGTGAACTTAATGATATTTTAATAATTTAGCTTATTCTCTTATCTTTTTTTATCTTAATCTTAATGATTGGATATTATCAATGAGTGTTGGTCAACTTGTTATTGATTTTCATATTCATGATTCATTATTAACTTTGGGAAAAGCATTTAATTAATTTGAAAAGATAAAGGGACTTTTCATTAATTTGTTAAGGATAGTGATTAATCAATTAAACATTAAATGGTTTAAGATTATGATCAAAATAGATGTAGGAATGGGTTTAAATCTATCTTAAATGGTCTTAATTATTATTCGAGAGGAAGTAATTTTAGGTTATTTATGCTTAAGAAATACGTTAGATTAATCTAAGTGATCTTCATTTATTATAATCCTAATGTCAATTACCTCAACTCATTTTTATCATAATTGAATTTAGTTTTTACTTTAATTACTTGAACTTACCTTAGCTTTGTTATTTTGTTTACTTATTTGCATTTCATCTTATAATTTTACACTTTTCTTACTTCATTTGATAAAAAATTGACTTTATAGATAATTGATCAATTCCCTTTAATACTTAATGTACTAAAATCTCTGTGGATGATACTTAATACTATTATGAACTGTATTCTTATGGTAGCATAATTAGGAAAAGGTTAAAGGAAAAGTTTATTCTTTTCCTAAAATTTGTTTGATAATTATTTGGTCTTAATTGCACTTTTTCTATGCTAACAAGCTTTTGGCATTGTTGTTGGGAATTTAAAGTGTTATTTGTTAATATTATAAGGTCATTAGTAGTTGATTTATCTATATCCTTTTTTGCTTTTCTAATTTATGTTTTCTTCTTTTCCTCTAAGAATGAGAAGAGGGCATGGTGTTGAAAATTTGCATTCATTGAATCCAGAAATTAAAAGAACTTTAAAGTCAATCTTCATGCATAAAGACACATAGCTGTTGAGATGGAAGGAAGACCTCTTTGAGAATATATGATGCCTCATGCATAAGGGCATCAACAAAGCATAACAAGGCCTACAGTCAACAACAACTTTGAAGATTAATGGTGTTCAAGTCTCCTTTCCATGGTTTTTCATCATAGGATATTAATGATCACATTGCTATATTTTTTGAGATTTATGACACTTTCAAGATTAATGGTGCCTCTGAAGATGCAATTCAACTATGGTTGTTCCCATTTTCTTTAAAAGACAAGGCAAAAGCATGGTTGTATTCAAATCCTCCAAACTCTTTCATTACTTGAGATGAGCTTACTTAAGCATTCTTAGCTAAATACTTTGCTCCTGATAAGACAACAAAGTTGTAGAATAAGATAATGACTTTCTCTTAAAGGGATGATGAAGATTTGTATGAAGCCAATGAATGATTCATGGATTTGCAACATCAATGCCCTTAATATGGGATTTCAAACTAGATGCTTGTGTAGAGTTTTTATAATGGTTTGTATCCTAATATTAAGAGCCTAGTTAATGTAACAGTTGGTGGGTCATTCATAGGAAGGAATTTACAACATTCCTAAGCTCTAATTGAAGAGATGTCAGTTAATGCATATCAATGGAACCTTGAGAGACCAATAAGAGGAAGAAAATCTAGTGGTAGTACACATAATGTTAATACTATTACTATGTGAAGTACTAAATTTGATGTATTGGTTAACAAGCTTGATAAGTTGGTTAAGAATAGTATCTTTACTTCTTCAGTCATTCATGTTGTGAGTTATGTGGTATTTCTCATTTTAGGGAGTGTGTTCTTACATTTGCTTTTTCCATCTGAGATTCCAAGTGAGCAAGTCATCTTCCTTAACAACCAACTACCTAGACAACCATTTGAAAATCCTTTTTCCAACACTAATAATCTAGCATGGTAAAATCACCTTAATTTTACATGGCATAAGTCACAACCTAACCCAACTTCATCTAATTAATATTTACCTCCTCTATTTAGACTATAACCACATTTTAACCTAAACAACCTACCTACCAACCTCTATAACACCCTTAACCACCACACCCATCAAACACCTACCCTACCTAAACACAAAAATATAACTTAGAGCCTATGATGGAAACCCTCCTCCAAAACCAAAAAGCATAAGATGAGAATATTAAATCCGTCACCTCAAGGATGGAACAACTTACTACTTATAACAAGATTCTTAAAGCACAAATTGTCCACCAAGCTAGCTCTTCTAGAGAATAAGGTAAACTTCTAGCTCAAATAAAAATCAATTCTAAAGAACATGGTTATGCTTTACACTTACAATCAAGAAATGAAGTGGAAACTAGACCTAATCAATATAAGGAGGTGTATGGGCATTTAAGAGGTGATACGAAGGAGCAAAATTTAGATAATTTGGTTGATATTGGGGTTAGCACTAAACTTTCATTAGATAGAGAAGTTTAGAAGAGGAGTTGCCACCTTTACCATTCCTATATCAATATGCTAAAGTAAATTTGGCATCTAAGTTGGATGGTTTTGTTAAGATTGATGTTCAAGAGGAATCATTGCCTTAATATTGAATAATTGATAAAGTTGATCCTACTCCTAACACTTTGCCCAAGCCATATATACCTCCCTTGCCCTTTCCACAAAGGTATGCTGAAGCCAATTTATACAAGCAATTTGGGAAGTTTTAAGAAGTCATTCAAAAAATTTATATCAATATATCATTTATTGAGGTGCTCAAAGGGATGCCAACTTATGTTAAATACATGAAAGAAATTTTGAACAATAACAAAAAGCTTAATGAGGTTAAAATAATTACATTAACTGAAGAGTGTAATGCTATTTTACAAAACCATCTTCCACCCAAGTTGAAAGATTTGGGTAGCTTTTCTATTCCATGCCAAATTAGTAATGTTGTTATTGATAAAGCTTTATGTTATTTAGGCATGAGTGTGAGTTTAATACCATATTCTATTTTAAAGAAACTTTCACTTAAAGAGATGGTGCCAACTCGAATGACATTCCAATTTATCGATCAATCTATTAAGTATCCCTTAAGAGTCACAAAAAATGTCTCAATCATGGTTGGAAATTTTTTGTTCTAATGGATTTTATCATTTTGGATATTAAAGAGTATTTTAAAATTCCAATCATTTTAGGGAGACCATTTCTTACTATTATGGGGGCTGTGAATGATGTTAAGAATGGAGCACTTACTTTATCGGTTGAGGATGACATTATTTCTTTCAAGCTTTCTAAGCTCATATCAGAACCTTCGTACAAGGAGGATTGTTTGAGGGTGGATGTTATTGAAGTTGTTGAGGAGACTTTACAGTAATCCTTAGTCACTAATAATGACCCTTTTACATGTTGCTTATATGAGGATTTTCATAAGAAAGATCATTCAAAAGAGGTTATGGTATACATAACTATTTTGAATTAGGCTCCTAAAGTTTCTTACTTAAAGGAACATAAACTTAAGACTTTTGAGTTTTTAGAGGATAAAGTTGAAGCTCATTACTCAACCTTGCTTTCAATTATTGCACTTAAACTCTTACTTGACTCATTGAGGCAAACTCAGAAGCAAACAATTTGAGCCTTCTGTAATCTCTATAGTTTTTCTCCACGGTGCCCCCAAGTTTTAATATGACGATATTGTGTTTTGAAAGTGAATGGCCAATGACTTAAATACTCTTTACTTAAATCTACTATAAATAGGGGAGTTGCCTATTTACTTTCTTCTTTTCCTTAGTTTCTTAGTTGCTAGCTTGAATAATTACTTGAATAAATTAGGATATATGTGTTGACCCTGACTTTTCACACTCATGCAATTTTGAATTTCTGTTGATTTGGCTAGGATTTAATCCCCGATATCGACCCCGATTATGCACGTAGGCCTCTGTGTCTTCCTCTGTGTATTCTGGTGCATAGAACGCCTTAAAACTGGTAGGGCCCACCATGGCGCCTGGCAAGACCCACCGCATATTCTGAGTATTCTGTGCATGCAGAACACCCTTCCTTATTGCCTACATAAGGCAAATCACTCGAAATGCGAAATATTACATTTTTGGCCTCGGGTACTATTCACCATGAACAGTGCATAGGTGGGGCCCACCAAGTAAAAGCGGGGACCGCAGCCCCTAACAACCTATTCTGTGTATTATGTACTTACAGAATATAATTCCATGTGGCCTTACGCAAGGCACAAAGCTTGGCATCACAAATGCCATCTCCTGGGTCCATTACGCTGTGGGGCCCACTTAGGGCATTAGTGGGGCCCGTAGCTCCTAACAGCCCATTCTGTGTATTATGTACTTACAGAATACATTTCCCAGTTGCCTTATGCAATGGCACAACGCTTGGCATTGCAAATGCCGTCTGCTGGGCCCACTACGTTGTGGGACCTACCTAGCAATAGCGGGGCCCGCTACCCCTATTTTCTATTCTGTGTATTATGTACTTACATAATACATTTCATACCTGCCTACGCATGGTAGGATACATAGAATGCAAAATATTGCATTTTGGACCTAGGTCACTATTCATTATGAATAGTACATAGGCGGGACCCGCTTTACCCAATTAGCCGATTCAGTGTATTCTGTGCTTACAGAATACATTCCATTGCTGCCTTACACAAGGCACATCTCGCGGCACCCCAAATGCCACATTTATAGGCTCACCACGCTGTGGGGCCTGCTAAACACTAGTGGGGACCGCTTCCCACTATCATCCACTTTAATGCATTCTGTATGCACAGAACGTATCTTATCTGCTGCCTTACTGGAGGTGAAACGCTTGGCATGCTATTTGCCACTTTCCAGGCTTTTTTATGATGTGGGGCCCATAAGGGTACTATTCATCAAGAATAGTACCCAAATGGGCCCATCGCCCGAATTCACCAATTTGAGTGTTCTTGACGCGTAGAACACATTTCCACCAGTGCCTACGCGAGGCATGACCCACGGCATCCCGTATGCCACATTTTGGCCTTAATGGGCCTAATGGGCCCAAATTGGGCCCATTTAGCAAAACTCGATGTTCGGGGCCGAATTTGAGAAAAATTATAACTGCAAAGTTTCTTGAAATGTCGTTTGCACTTTCCTGGACATATGGTACACATTCCGTTCCGCCTGTACGAGGTGGGCGCATTGGTCAAAAATGCAACGTGTGTAGCGCATAGCCCAATAGGCTATGCATGTTGCATAGTAAAGATGTTTGGTCGGGAGCCTTCTCGGGACTGAATTTGGAAAAACTTTCTTCTACAAAGTTATTCCTCACATTGAATAACGCTTATACGCTTCAGGGTGCATCCCGGAAGTGACCACAGTGGCCCCTACGCGAGGGTTTCCAAACAATATGCGCGCGCATATTGACTTATGTGCGCAGTATATAGGCTATGTGCTGCGCACATAGCCTTATATGTGGCGCACATTATTTTAGGATTTTTCAAATCCGGGAGAAAATTACAAAATTACCATGCCCAAAAATTGCTCTATAAATATAGAGCTCAGGGTAACATTTTAGGGACCCTGAATTTGCTATGAGAGCAGTCAAAACTTTGCCAAAATAATTTCTAAAATTAATTAAACACTTAATTAATTTTTCTTAGGGAATTAGAGATAAATTGGCTCTAGTTAGGCTCCCTAAACACATTTGGAGTGAAGATCAAAAAGAAAACTCTGCTGGATTAAGGTAATTTCCCTCTTTTCCTTCATTTTTCTTCATTTTCCTCTGATTTTCTAAGGTATATGCGCCACATATACCTCTATGTGCGCCACACGTAGCACATGTGTGGCACACATAGGGTTATATGCAGCACATATAACCCCTAGTTTTCAAAGAAAGTCACGTTTTCTCCCTGGTTTTCTCCGATTTTCTTCCCGATTTGGCTATTTTAGGGTCATTCAAGGCCTTTCCATGCCTTGGATGCCCTAGATCTGCCTTAAAACTTGCTGGATCTAAAATAATTTTAACACAAAAATTATTTTTCACGATTTGGATGCAAATCCTTGAGCTGAAACCCAGTTTTGGGTCCGATCTACCTAGATCGGGGCCAGATCTAGGGTTTCTGCTGGAAAATTTTTGGTTTTCACCTCGGTTTTTCAACAATGTGCGCCACATATACATCTATGTGCACCACACATACCCCATGTGTGGCGCACATAGATCTATGTGCAGCGTACATAGATCCCAGTTTTCACAGAAAAATCCTATTTCAGCCCGAACCGCTCCCGAACCGCTTCGGTTTTGAATTTTCCAGTGACTCCAGTAGCTTTTCCGTGCACTTGGGGTTTTGGATCTATCATAAATCATCCAGATCTACTTGGTTTTAGCCTTAAAATCAATTATTTTAATTAATTGCTTAATTAATTGTTTAGTTCATCAAACCGGAGGCCGAAACGAGGTCAAAATGAGGTACTGTCTTCATTAAACATGCTTATTTTGGTCTGTAGTTTAATTTTGAACTGACAGATTAAATTTTCTTGCAGATCCAGAGGCTATGTGTGCCACACCTTGTCCATGTGTGGCGCACATAGCTTGATGTGCGGTGCACATTGTTTGCATTTTTCCAAAAAAATCATATTTTAAATCATATTTTCACCGTATTTTGACGTATCCAGTGGTATTTGATGCTTTACAGTGGCTCAAGTATTCTGGAAAAGTCATAAAATAATCTTTACATAATTAATTTTGGCCTCAAAATTAATTTTTACGATAAAATGC
>CANYBF010986439.1:0-24874 GCA_948192965.1 Dalechampia spathulata | reverse complement strand
CGAACCCAAACTCTGAAGAAATTCAGGCCGCTTTCCAACACGGGAAGGCCCGGGTTTTATTTCCTAGTTTTCTTTTAGTCATTCAATTGAATTGACAAAACAAACTAGGTGGCGACTCCACATTACAAAACGCATTGTTTTCAAAATCAAAATAGGAAACGCCATTGAGAGCAAGCACCACGGCATCTCACGCCGAACAGCGTGCTGGGCTCCCGCGTCCGGGACGCCCTACTCTCACAGCCCATATGCGTTCTTTTTAAAATTTTTCAGTTGAGGGCCTCGTACAGCCGTATGCCTGTCTCGTATGCCCATACGCGATCATGAATTCCAAACGTCTCCAGTTGGTACGGTCGTACATATCACCTGTACATCTGTATGCGATATGAATTTTCAAGGTCTTTTTGACTCGTATGACCGTACGCCTAGAACGTACACCCGTACGTGACTTGAAAATCATTTTTTAAACAACATTTTTCAGTTTCTCACTCATTTCCAACTCAATTGTCTCTTAAAATACTTAGCCAAATCCTCTAAAATCAGTTTCTAACCCTCCCAAACTCCATTGCCCGCAATCCTAATCATCATTCTAGTTTGTTTTTCGTTCATTTCCTTCTGTTTTTACATTCCATTTTACTATTTCATTACCTTTTTACTGTTTTTCAACTTTTTGATTTTCTGATCATTCTAGGTTAATTTAGCTCTATGTTCTTTAGAGTTTATTCCTTAGGATTGTGTTTAGGTATTGTGTGTCTAATTTTATTGATTTTCGTGTAGGTACTACTTTTGAGTTTTTTAAAACTCATCGTTACTCTACCGTTTTTTTTTTAAATTCTGTTTTTAACTTCAGTACCTATTTTTTTATTTATTATTTATTAATTTTTACTATGTTTACTCCTAATGATCGCGGTGACTCTTCCTCATAGAGAGTCAAATGCACAGTACATCTTGGTTCTGGCCCTCATGGTGCTACTCCTGCTAAAAAAGTTTTCTCTCACTCTTGATTCACGTGTCATCCTACTCTCCGTCAGACTGGATTGGAGGATGACATTCTGGGATACTCGGCCAATGTAGGTTGGTTAAACTTTACGTTTATCCCCAACCATTTCATACAGTCTGTAACTCTTGAGTTTCTACAGACTTTCTCTCTGTCTACTTCCTTTTCTTGTACCTTCAGACTATTTTGGAGACATCACTCTCTTTCTCCTTCTGAGTTTAATGCTCTCTTTAGCTTTCACACTGATGGCATTTCGAATGCCAAATCTGCAATTTTTGACCGTAATGCTTTTTGGAGGGATATAGCCCTCGACACTGCTTTCCATCCTTCCAGACAGAAGGCCTCATGCCTTAAGTCTCCTGCCCTTTTCTACTATCATAGACTGATCTCCTATCTTATTTTTGGGAGATCTAAGTCTAAGGACACCATCACGGGCCCGGACCTTATCTTCCTTTACTACATGGTCACGGGTACCCCTATATAGTATAGGCGCTGGCTTCAGACCTCTTTCCACGAGGTTGGCATCCAGAAGCAACCTGGCAAGGCTGTTTTATTTGAACCTATCATTCATCACATCTGCTAGGAGCTGCATGCTTTTCCAGCCATTTATCCTTCTCCAGGACCGAGAGGTCCTAATCTCGACCTATTATTCATTGAGCACTCTATGCTCTTTGAGCAAACTTCTGATGACGAGTTCGTTATTCATCCTAAGTACATCTCCCGACTACTCGATCACCTCTAGTCATTGGGCCATCCCAATGACACTGTTTCCCTATATAGTCGGCATGTTGTAGCTGTCTGTCAGTGCCTGTAGGTTCCACTTTCATATGATACACCTTCAGAGTGGCTCGACCCCTCTAATCCATCCATTGATGCTACACTCCAGGCGGCTCTGAGCCGCAAATGCCAACGACACTTCACAGGTGGATCCTCTTCATCTGCTGCTGTCCCTGATCCTACCGTTCCAGCTACCACTTTTACTTCTGCTCCAGCAGCTGCTACCTCTTTAGATTCTACTTCTCAGCAGCTTGCTGCTATTATGGCTCGACTCGATCGCTTAGATCTGTTTGAGTGTCGTTTAGATCAGATTGATCAGCAGCTTGGACATCTTACATAGCAGTCAGCCATTTTTGGTCAACAGGTTGATCAGTATGTTACCGACTTCTACGAGTTCCAGACCTCCACCTCTGAGACTCTTCACTCCATCAGCATTATGATGGAGCCTTTTATCATTCCTCTACTGATTCCACCTCCTCCTCAAGACCCATAGTGATAGTTTTGATATTGTCAAAGGAGGAGATATTTTATGAGTTCTAGGACTTTTTATGAAGATGTTAGTTAGTTTTTATGTTATTTTTGATTTTATCATTGTACTGAACATCTTTTTAATGTTATATATATGATATGATGTTTATTCAGTTTATTGATGTTTATTCAGTTTATTATCATTATCGTATTTGATCTATCTTTATTTACTTAGTGCTATTTGCTTTGATAATGTGTTCTGATTGCATTATTCTGTCTATGTTGAGCATACAATTATTTATATTTCTCTAATCATTTGATTATGTTTATTACATTTCTCCTTTCTTTGTGCTTGTTTGATAACTTGTAGTTTCATGGCATGAATTCTAAAACAAAGGGGGAGATTTCCAAAATTTTTCAAATCAAAATTTCATTTAAATGAGTTTTTGCAAATTGAACTTAAATTGATTGCCAGCATCAAAAAGGGAGAGATTGTTAGACCCAAGGTTTTGATCTATGTGTCACGTGTGAGTTAATTTAAGTTATTTGCCATTTTTATGTATATTTCTTTGCTTGGTACGAGCGTACCAAATTGCTTAGTTAAGTGGTATGGTCATATGGCTGACCGTACCAAGTTAGTACTATTTGCTAGAGCATGGTATAAGCATACCATTTCTTGCAGGAATTTGGTTTGTCAGTAAACCTATTTTGGTACAAGCATACCATTGGGTGGTACGACCGTACATGAGCTCGCAGGAAAATTGCTTATCATGAAAATTGTTTTGGTACGGGTGTACCATTATTGGTATGACCGTACCATATTTCCCTTCCATTTTTTCAAAGTGATTTTTAAATACATACAGGCATACAAAAATAGGTATGGTCGTACGTAACTTTAAAGAAAGGTTTTTAACCCTTTCTAACGGCTATTTTCTATATAAACTTTCATATCTTTCTTCCTAACAGCTAGTTTTGCATATCAATTATTCCATTGAGCTTCTATTATCAAGAACAAGTAAGTTTACTTGTATTTTATGTATCTAGCAATTGTAAACTCTCATCTATTATATTCCCACTTGTGAAAAGCTAGGGTTTGCTTTTGTGGGTTGGTGTGTGATTAATGCTTGGGCATTAATTTGTAATTAAGAGTTTGTGAGATTGATTTCTGTAAAGGTTTGAGTGTAAGCTTGAAAAACACTGGGGTTTAGGATTCATTTATGGAATCCTTATTGTAATTGATTGTAATTTAGTAGAACCCTAAGTTGAGACTTAGGAGAAGTGGACGTAGGCAAGAGTTAGTGCCGAACTACTATAAATCGAACACGTATTGCCTATTCTGCAAGGATTTTCAATATATTTCACGTATCTATTATTCATAATCATAAATGCATCATCGCATTAAACATAACATGGCATAACATGGAGGAATAAGGAAGGAGGAAAATGAGCGAAAGTAAGAAAATGTTTAATAAAAATATATTGGGCTATAAAATGGATTTCCATAAGAAATTGAATGTAAAGGAAAAGAAAGTGAAACAGGTTCCTGTTTATTGAACCATAGAAAAGAAATGAAATGAAAGACCCAGTATATAAATGTGCACAGTTAAAAGAGGTAATGAAATGAAAATGGCAAAGGAAAAATAGAGGAAGAGTGCAATTCATAAATTATATTATCTAAGGCATATTCATCGCATTTGGTAATTAATAATGGAATAATATTATGGAATGTTATAATTGTTATTATGTGGTGAATGGATATGAACAGATAATGGTTATGTAATAAATCTCACTGGTCAACAGTAAAAAAAATGAAAATAAGTGATAATATCTCTCGATTACTGATATGTTGCAATGTTGAATAGTATTAATGTTGAATTATTTTAAGGATATTAAATTGTTCCTTTTTGATGTTATAATATTTATGATCATTTGTTTTTACTAACATCATTGAGTTTTATACTCAGCGTTTGTCAATTGATGAACATAGGCACTAGTGACACAAGAGAGCATGGGTTTTAGTGGTGTCAGCAGCAAGTCTCTATGGTAGTGATTCTGATAATGGACTCAAACTTCGAATTAGTCTCCTATTCCTCAGTTCTTGTGCAATTTACTCTTTGGGCACTATCAGCAGTAAAATAAATAAAGGATATAAAATAATGTGTTTGAGTTTATGAAGTCAACATAACAATACCATTAGGGTTGTCTATAATTAAATGAATTAATATGTGTATGTTAATAATGTTATAAATGTGGATATAATAAATGCATGTCTGACAATATTATCTCAATAAATAATTTAATGAAATGTTTTATTGATGATGGATCATTATGCGTGCATAAAAAAATATTACATTTTAATAGATTAAGTTTTTGTATCCCTTATAGGATGTTTATCAACTTTCTAAAGTAGAGAGTTGGTAATCATGCTACGGGAGCATGTTACACCATTGAAGATGTGACATTCTCCTAAAGATTGCATGACCAAAGGGAAGGTCTATGCAATTGTCTTTACTTCTACATCTTGGAGAATTTTCCTCTACCCAATTTGCTCCATTAGTGTTAAAACCTTATTGCGTAGCAGCACTTTCAAGTCTTGAGACTTAGACACAGTTTTTCCCCAAAGTGTTTATCTTTTAACTCCTAATCGAGTAATTACGGATCTTCTATTTGTTTATAATAGAGAATTAAGCTAAAAAAATAAGATAATATGAAAAAAAAATATTTGTAAATATGTAAATGAATAATGGAAATTAAAGCAAACTCTGTGTAAAATAAAATAAAGCAAAGGCTATGTAAAAGAAAATAAATATTAGAATATAATTTATTCAAAGTGATTTTCTTGATTGATTATTATTAATTCCTCTTGTTCATTATCTTCACTTACTATTCATATCATCATTTCTTCTTATCCAAGTTGCTAACTATCATTCAAAAACTTCCCCAATATCAACTCTACCATTTCCTTAAACGACCCATTCAAAAAACTTTCACAAAGAGCAGTTTCACCACTTATACATACATAAACTTTCCCCTTAAAATTAGTTCCATCGAGTTGAACATCCCTTCCAAACTATTTTATTCATACTTCTAGATTTTTCTTCTAAATTTAGTATCTAACTTAATTAATTACAAATAAATTAATACTAATTAATTCACTTAATTAATTTTAAATTATAAAAATAATTTATTTTTGTTATAAATAGATACATACAAAAATTTCTCTATCAATAAAACATAGTAATTATTTAGTAATGAAATCATTACATTTTATGAGCATCCTTTCTGATAAATAAGATCATCCTTATTAAATGATAACTGTGCATGTTAGCGTATAAATGAAGTAATTTTCACATGCATAGAAAATCAACAAGTTTTAAATTTATAATCCTTAAATTGTAATTACGTCACCGAAAGAATATGGGTCACAACTGCAGTATAAGGGTATCGTTCACTAGAACTAGGAGTGACTAAGTACTAGTTATTGATTTTATTGATTATCTAGGCAATTCAACATTCAAATATAGAATAAAGTTTATTTAATTAACTAAAAGCACTAACCAACTACCAAAATATATATAATATAATTAAACAAAGATAAACTTCTATAATGTATTTAAAATAATCTACATTAAACAATAATGAGTTGATATTGAAAAGTGATAAACCAAGATATAACTGTCATTATAATAACCTTCAAACAATATGCGTACAAGTTAAGGCCAAAAATTAATAAAAAATTGAAACAGATGAAATAAAAATGCATGAAATGCATGAGCAATTATACCTGGTGCATGAAATAAGCATAAGATAGAATACAATGCAATGCATGTAATATGTCACCCCAAACTTAATTTTTGGCATTGTCCTCAATGACACATAAATTAAGTTTAAAAATCAGACACGAAGCAATATAAAAAAATATTAATAAAAGAATCAAGGATAAATCAAAATCAAGTAAGGTGGAAATAAAATGTGATGCATATCAAGCAGATAAATAATAACCATTATAAATGTTATGTAAACTTAGCTAAAATATGAATATAAATGCAAGATAATGCAAAATGCATATGTAACACGAATACCAATATGTAAAATGCTAAACAACCTAAATGCAAATATGAATAAAAATGCAAATAAAATGCATAAACTAACATATCCTAAACACCCTAACTAGCCATAAAATAAATAAATAAATAAACAAACAAACAAATAAATAAACAAACAAAAAAACACATTAAAATAAAGAAAAAAATCAAAATTAAACATGCTAATTTAAGGTCATTAGCTTTACCTCAAACTTAAGAACTTATCATGATTAAACTTGAGCTCTTAAGTTTGCACGACATTCTTTCTAACTCTAAATCAGTCGACACGAGTTCAATATTGGGGCTCTCCTCAGTTGTTGAACTTAACACCTGTTTTGAAAATAGAAAGAGAAAAAATTTAGTAACAAAATTCTCAAAAATAAAATCCTAAATTAATCAACTACTCTCACATCACTAGTATTAGCTGAATGCATTGTTGATCCTCGACAACGATGCCAAAAACTTGTTGGCGTATAAATGAAGTAATTTTCACGTGCATAGAAATCAACAAGTTTTAAATTTATAATCCTTAAATTATAATTACGCCACCGCAAGAATACGGGTCGCAACTGTAGTATAAGGGTATCGTTCATTGGGATCAAGAGCGACTAAGTACTAGCTATTGATTTTATTGATTATCTAGGCAATTCAACATTCAAATATAGAATAAAGTTTATTTAATTAACTAAAAACACTAACCAACTACCAAAATATATATAATATAATTAAACATAGGGTTGAACTATGATGGACAAAGATTAAACCTTCCATTATTAATTCAATTACCAACTTCAAAGCAGTGTTTACATGCAAAATTCTTTTTTTCAAAAGAGTCTTTACCTACTAAAGCTAAGCTAACACCCTACTTTCGTGACTGCTAAGATTAACTTCAGCAATTAAGTTCATTTACTACACTTTATGCCTCCAAATTATTAACTCCTATGTCTAGGTAGTTATCATTTGGTGTTCCTAAGTTTGTTTGGTTAGGTTAAACCTTCTTTCAAAGCGATTAACAGAACTAATTCAATGTTCTCATGTTAAAAGTGCCCATTCTAACAATCAAACATTATTAACATGAATCACAACTTAAGAACATAAAGAGATAAATGGATTCATAATAAAAAGGAATTAAATCTATTCAAAACATCATCCAATCCCTACAACTACTGTCAAATCATAACCGAAAAATAAATAAATAAAAAGAACATGAAGAATAAAGGAAATACAACCATAATAGATGTTCAAAACTAAAACAAAAAGAGATAGAGATAAAGAGAATCTTGAATAATTCTGACGCTCCTGTTACTCTGTCTTATACTCTTCTTGACTCCTCCTCAGTTGCTTCCTCAATGTCTTGATGAAAAGCTATGATAAGGAAAAGAAAATAAAAGAAAGGATTAGCAATCACATAAAATTAATCTTATTTTCTCTCTATATTCTTCTAAAACCTAAAACCTTAACCTAGACTCTCATAATGCTTTATGCGTATTAATCCTAGAATCCAATTTCCTTCATTCCAAAAATAACTAAAAGACTCTCATCACTCTCTAAAATCTAAATGCATCCTAACCCTCTAATTATTATGATCCTAAGGCTAAAAAAAGAAGAGAAAATATGACCTAATGCACCACATAAGTCATGTAATTAATACACGAGTCGTATGGCTTTTGAAACGACTAAAAAGAGCAAGAATTTAAGGGGTGCGAATGGTACACGAGTCACGGATGGCCTTACACGACTCGTGCATGGCTTGGCAAGGATGGAGAAGAGCTTATCCTAGGGGGGCGAGTCTTACAAGAGCCATGGATGACCTTGCACGACTTGTGAATGACTCGCTGGAATCATGAAAAATCCTATTTTCTAAGCTCGAATGAGGAAAATATAAACTTCTAAGCCTAAAACTATGATTCAATTGCAAAATAATATCTTAGAAACTTAATAGATGCATTTAAATCTATCTAAATGGAGCTAATTCTTAGACTAAATGAATTATCTATGAAGATTATGCAAAATATGAAGAAAATGAATGAAAATGTATAAAATTATGTTAAGTATGTATGATATGAGTATGATTCATGAAATGTTATGAAATGTATGAAATATTATATTATATGCTTATGTTTGAAGGGAAATACATGAAAACAATACTTAAAAGGACATTACAATAAGGGGAAAAATATAGGTAAAAATCATGGTTATCAGTGCACCATAAATTTCCATTATTAAGTCTCTAAATTCTTATAATACTTGTTACTAGCTATTTTGGGGATTCAACTTCGTTGCAAAGAATAGCTATTCAAAGATTCAATTTTCATGAAATTTCATTATTTGACGAGAAAAATCATGATTTTTTCAAAAATTTGAAAATTAATTTCCATTAAACCAAAACATAAAACTTGGTATTTTTATAATTATCCTTTTTAAGTAATGTAATTAATTCTTTAATCAGAAGATTTTTTAAAATCAAAAGCTTATTAAAACTGCTTCTTTTAGCCAATTTGAATAGGAAATCTCTTCTTTCACATCATGTAAGACTAGAATTTGTCTTGCTAGTATTAAATATATGCTATTTTTATTTTTTATTTAAATTTCTACTAAATTAGATTAAATTAATTATTAACTAATTCGTTCAACAATTTTATAATTATGATGTGAATTAATTTTTATATACTAATTATCATGGCATGAATTATTAAATTAAATGTTTAATTTAATGTATCTAAACAACTTAATATTTCATTTATTTTATTATTCCACGCAAAAAAAATTAATCGAGTTGAATTTATTCCCAATCCACAATTATTTTATATTTTATTATAAATTCAATTTATACCATTTTTATGCTTTTATAATCCTGATTTATACTAGTTTTATACTTTTTATATCCATTTTAGTACTCTAATATTTTAGAATCTTTCTATAAAATTATGATATTTTTGAAAGAAAATGAAAAAGTTTTATCAAATTTGACAAAGTTAAACTCATCTAATGAACTGAAATACGAATTATATTGAGTCGAATTTTGATAATTTTATGATTAATCGGACTCATTTTATAGTCTTGCTGGTAAATGGATGAGCAAGACTTCACTCTTCCAGCATTATCTCTTTTGCTTATACATCACCATTGAAAGCATCAAAAGCATCAGCATTGAATTCACAAGCAACCTTCTTAAATTTCTTCTTCTCTGTCTGTTTGTTACCAATAATTAATTCTTGTTAATCATGTCCTATAAAGATTGACGAAGAATTCCATGTTCATGATTCAAACCAACAATTCTCTGCCATGTTTAGCTCTAGAAATTATGTTATAAATAGAAACCGACGGTTTCAAACCCAACCCTTCCATCTTGCTTACCAAGACCTCAGATTCTTGCCACTTACCATCTCTGCAAAGGACTCCAATGACAGAACTATAGCTAGCCACATTCGGGACCAGTCCTTTATCTTCCATTTCTTCGAGCAATCTTAATGCTCTAAAGGAACTATGTTCTTTGCAATAACCATTGATCATCATATTGTACATAACATCACTAGGCTTCAGCTTCTTTTCACTCATTGATCTAAACAACTTGGATGCTTCCCTCATGTTACCTTTTATGCACAAGCCATGTAACAGAACACCATACACATGGACGTCAGGAACTAAACCTATCTTCTCCATGGAAGAGTAGAAATGAAATGCTTTCTCCATCTCCCCAACCTGAACATGTGCATTTATTAAGATTGTATATGTCACTTTAGAAGGAGAAATGCCTCGCTCTTCCATCTCCCTCACTAAACCAGTGACACTCACCCAATCTCCAGCCTTAGAATATCCTTCAATCAAAACATTGTAAGTAACCAAAGATGGAGATAAACCATTTGTCTTCAATTGTTCAATCAAACCCAATGCCTTACCCAACCTATTAGCACTAAAAAACCCATGTATTAGTGTGTTATAAGTAACTAAATTTGGACTGATGCCGACTCTCTTCATTTGAACCACCAACTTCTCCGCGTTAAAAACCTTCATCTCTCTACATAACCCATCGATCAAAGTATTGTAAGTGACAACATTACATGCCAGACCTCTCTCGGACATTTCATCAAATAATTGATAAGCTTTCTCCATTTTGCCTTCATTACAGTACTCATTGATCACACAATTGTAAGAGTACAAATTGGGAAACACCCCATCAACCTGCATCTTCTCAAACAACTCAAACCCATCTTTTTTAAGACCTTTCTTAAAGAAGCCATCAATCAAAACCGTGTAAGTATATTGATTAGCAACTAAACCAACCTTTCCCATCTTATAAAACAGAAATTTTGCTCTTTCAACATCACCATTCTTACAACACCCATCAATTAAAGTAGTATAAATAACAACATTTGGGAAAAGATCTATTTTTTCCAATTGATCCAATAGCTCAAAACCTCTATTCAATTCACCAGCTTCACAACACCCTTTGATCATTATCCCATAGCTATACAAATCCAACTTAACCTTACCTTTTGTTTCATTAAAAAGAATCCATGATCTTTCTAAAGAACTGGATTTAACTAAAGAATTTAAAAGGGTATTAAAAGTAGTGGGCTCAAAAGCAAGACCTTTATCAGCCATTTGAGTAAAGAATAACAGAGCTTGCTCAGTGAAGCCAGATTGAAGGTATGCATTGATAATTGAGTCATACAGAAGGGAGCTGATTCTTGGGCTTGGAATCGAAAAGGGTTGTGTTAAATTATGAAGAAGAGAAGGAATAGTGAAGAAGGGAGAGGAAATTCGATTGGAGAGAATTTGGCGAAGCAGAGATTGAGCATTGGATTTCATGTTGAAGTGGAGGAGAGAGTAAAGAATAAAACAAATAGATTGATGATTGTGGTTAATGCCTTGACGAACTGAAGAATTGAAGAGTGAAAGTGCTTTAAGAGGCGGGATTTTCGCCATTTTTGAAACGAGAATCAGAGGTTGGTGATGAATTTGGTGCTGCATTCTGTTTTTGGCTAGTTAATTATGCTACCAAGATGGTATAGATTGCTTTCTACTGGCCATAATAAACATGAACCCAATATTAAGCTTTAATCTAACGGCAATACGGCGCCGTTTGCTTGCGTAAAACAATGATTAACAGATCATCTTTCTTTTGACGATTTTGCCCCTGGCGTTCTCTGATTTTCCTTCCTTGTTCTCCAAGATTGCTTACTAATTAGATTATTACTAGGATTCATTCTCAATTCCTGAATTTAATTGAATTTGGTTTTCCTATTCATAATTGGAAACGGAACTCTGGGCTCTCCACTTCCTATTTAATGCGGTCATTGCAGTGATGTTGTTGGTGAATTTGGTTGAAATTTGAAGCGTTTTGATTTCTTGCAGTTCCACATTACATACACACACCCACGTACATATATACACAGAGAGAGAGAGCGATTGAAGATGCCGGCTACGGCAGGTAGGGTTCGCATGCCGGCCAACAATAGGGTACATAGTAGTGCAGCATTGCAAACACATGATATATGGCGAAGTGCAATCGGATATGATCCATATGCTCCTAATCGAGATGATCTCAAATCATCTTTCCATCTGAAACTCTCATCCAGTGCATCTGCTGATTCTGAGGTGGAGAATACCTATGCCAGTTTTCAGAGCCTTTTAGCGCTTGCTCGAATCTCTGGCGCCAATGCTGTTGGTGAGGCTTGTGGTGCTTGTAAAAAATGTGGCTGCGTTGGTCATCTTGCTTTTCAATGTAGAAACTTTTTGAGTTTGAAGGATGATTCTGAGGAGAAAGTGAAAGACCCGGATGCGATTTTTTATGGGTTGGGGAAGATTAAAGGGAGTGGGAGAATGGAGAGGCAGGAGGAGAGTGAGGAGGAAGAGGAGTGTGAGACTTCGGATTCTGAGGTGGATTCGGAGATTGAAGAGATTATTGCTGAAAGGTATGGGAAGAAAAGAAACATCAGAGGCAAGTCATATAGGAAAAAGGATGAGTATGCGGATGATGGGTCAGAGTCTGATGATGGAGAGAGAAAGCGAAGAAGGAGGTCAAAGAGGGGGAATAAGAAGAGGGGAAGCAGTGATTCGGATGAAGGTGAAAGGAAGATGAAGGGAAGAAAGGAGAGGGGAAGGAAGAGAGATGAATCTTCTTATGAGGAAGACGAAGATCATGGAAAGCAAAAGATGAAGAATAGGAGGGAGAAGAGGAGAAGGAGTCATAAGGATTCTGATTGTTCTGATTCAGATATATCCGATGATTCTAGCAGAAGGCGCAGGCATAAAACACGAGGCAGCATCACCTTCTGGCTCTGATTAGGTGAGGAGGAGCTAAGAAGCGTTCAGAGAAGATAAGCAAGAAGCGGCATTGTGAAGAGGATTAGTAAAGGCACCACCACCATGAGTGCCGATTGAGCATTCTAGCTACATGTTTGATTTGTTATTCTGAATGTACTCGTATAGTTTTCACAAGAGATGAAGGCTGTGAGAACACGGGTTCCTTTCGATGTTATCAATAGAGGTTCTTGGGTTTAATATTGTTATGTTTCTGATAAAACGAACCATGGTTGCTTTTTATGTTTTAAATTATAATAATCTTGTTTCTTCTCACTTGCATCACCAGTTTCTTTAGATATTTATGTTTACACAAATCTTTGACCTATATATGCTCATCTTACAACAATGGATTGCACTCTTTTTCACTTCGTAGTCAAATGGTAAACTTGCTTGCTTGTGCCCCAAATATACATCAGGTGGAACATTCCCCTTCCACTACCAATACATTTATACATCACATAGCTTCAATACATCATCTTGCCTTGGTTCAAATTTATCTATTCATTTTAAGCATGGCAAGTATGATAGTGCGGCCATTTCCTCTGCATGAAAATAGATGGATTGCAATGCGCGCATCCTCAGAGATTATCTTATTTTCATTCTATCAATTTGATGTTCTCAATTCAGAAACCAAAAAAAGTTGATATTGCACTCAGCAATCGTTGCATTTCAAGTAATTATTAGATAAAGATGTATATAAGCAACAATTATCTACCCCAATGGGAAAAAATTAATGACCACAAAATCATACTCTATGCCCGTCCGAATCAGATTCTACATTGAAAAAACAAAACGGTGCTCGACATTTCTTCAAAGATGGATGGTTTAGTTAGTTGGCTTGGTCTGGTGTTGCAGCCATATTGTTAAGCTCCGCAAATCTCATCCCAACACGAAGTGAATGCTTCAAGAACTTCTCTGCACATCTCACAACACACGTCTCCTCCTGTTTCTGAAGAGATTTGCGCGTAAAGTTGTCCACGCAGTCGGTGAAACATCGCTCCACAAGTGAATTATACATTCTCATACTGCAGAGGATGAAGATAAATTAGAAAATTGCAAGCGCACATTACACGGCTTAAACGTAAGGATTTCCTACAATCCTTCTTATTCGTCCAAATCAAAGAAACAAAGGGTATACTAGTATCCATGTATGATATATCAGAGAGAAGAATTTTTCAAATGAAAGCTCATATAAATAATAAATAAATAAAAAAACACATGAGACAGTTTAAGCAACTCATGGTTACAACTGATCTCAACCTAACAATACAAGACAAATAAAGATCAGTTTTGGAATCAAATGTTGTTCCCAAAACGTCCAGATGCAACACATGCTGCATTGGTTTTAAGGAGAACATTCTTCTGGCTTCACATAAACAGGGATCCCATACACAGAACTATCATGTAACCTAAAGCACACAAGCCCAAATGTGCAGCCAAAAATTATTGAAGAAAATACAAGAAAAGATCAGCCAGATGTCGCGCTACCCATTACACCATTTTTTCCGCTTTACCAAAAGGATCGGTACATTGAGGAATGACAATGCTAATGCAATAGCAGGATGAAGGGCGGAATAACAAAACATCCGATCAAATGTCATTTAGCTCCTCAAAGCAAATAGAATTTGGTTAAAATTAAAACTCATGAACGACAGCTATTTTGCCCCGGAGATCATGCCAAAGCACAAATCATTTTAGAACAAATGAGGTTTACAACAACCTGAACGAGCAACATTAACAACTTTCCAGATCCATTGTTTCTAAAGATGAGTTAAAATTCACGAAATACAAAGATCCAGACTAACTAGTAAAGGTGAATTTGGTTCTAAGAAAAGAATACATGCACATTACCCAAAGCATCTATATTGGTTTCAAAGGAGTACTGTGTTTCGTTTTGGTTAAAATCAGCATTCACGGTCATTCATGAACCATAGCATTCGGTCCAGAGGTCTCAAGCAAGTGAAAATATCATATCAAAGCAAACAAGATGAAAATCAACCTGAACAGGCAATGCTATCAATTCTTTCAAATCCATTGTATCTAAAGACAAGTTAACACTCAAAGGAGTACAAGATAAAGACCTGCTAGTAAAATATTGTTCCCAAAACGTCCAAATGCAATACATGCACAACAGTGAAGGCAACTGCATTGGTTTTAAAGGAGAACATTCTGTTAGCTCCACAATCATTAGGTCTAAAAAACCCAAACTTTGCAACCTAATTTATGCAGAAATGTGATGTGAAGCCATAAATTAAACCCCAAATAAAAAAAACCCATATGGACAAATACTTTTCAGGTTATCGAACAACTAGAATTAACCTCATTTTAATCAAATTCTTAAAGACCAAATCGATCAATCAAATTGAAATAAATTTAAATCAAAGATATAAACTTTTCTTGTAAACAGCTACCCATCAAAGTATAAAAGACACCCGTTGCATTTCAACAACTAAAGTGCAAACCCATGACACAAAAAACAATGGAAACTGTAATGACTAAAAGAAAATTGAAAAATTTACAAACCTATCACGCACTTGGAGCTGTTCCACAAGGTTATTCACACGTATTTTGTCTTCTTCAGGTAGATTATCAAGTCCTTGTAGCAAGTTCTTGTCCATAATTGATTTTTCTGAATCTTCGTCTTCTACCTTTTTTCCCCTAAATTCACAAGCTGAGCAGCCAACTAGGGTTTAGAGGAATTTATCTTTCCTTTTTTATAGTAAAGAAACTGAACCCTAATACGCGACTTAATCAAGCAGACCAGTATAACGTCGTCGTTTTGATGGCTGCTTATTCTATACCAGGACTTCATTTTATGATAGTCCAAAGAAAATGTTTTTAATTTTATTTCTTAGAATTATTCTTAAAATTATTTTTTACAATAAAAAAAGTAAATAAATATGTTTTTAAAAAATTATAAATTTAAAAACTCACTTAAGTATTTATATATCGTAATAATCTTACCCACTTTATTTTTATTTAATTAAATTAAATTTTAATTAAGTCCATGAAGTTATAAAATTAAATAAATATATTTATTTCTAATATTTTATGAATCATTGATTATATAATAAAGGTTTTAAAAAGTTATAAAAAGAAAATAAGATAATTCAAACCGCAATCAATTAATTAAAAATAATTTTAGAAAATTATAGACTCTAGAATTTAATTTTAAAAAATGAGTTTGTATGATTTAATTCATATTGATTTGCATGAATTTTCGTGAAGATTTTAGTATAAAAATTTCAAATTGTATTTATAATAAATATAATTGGTTGTGATTTATAAATGAATTTTGCAAAATTAATGAAATTTATTTAGGATGAAATCTTTGTTTATAGCATGCTAGAGAACCATATTCCTTAAGAAATTTAAGTTATATTATATTTTGTGAGTTTATTTATATTTAAAAACTAAATTAATTATTCATATAAATTAAATAAAATATTCACTTAATACGAAGAAAAATTGATAATTCGAAGTGTATTTTTTAAAAATTCTTTATGATATTAGGGAGGAATTGAATCAAAAAATGAAAAAATTAATGCCATAAATGAAAGGATATAAATATATTTGGGAATTAATAGCATAAAATTTTCCAAGGCTTCCCTTGCAGAAATACAAGAAAAAGAGATTATAAAAAGTAGTTCATAAGATCAGCAAAGCAACTGGGAAAACACAAGATTGGAGCGAAAAGGTAGAAGAAATCCCATGGCTCATCTTCTTTTTCTTCTTCTTATTCTAGGGTTTATTAAACAACATCATAACCAACTACTTTGCTGGGGTGGAGGGCCATGGCACCCATGGCCATGAAGGTTTTTGTTGGATTTGTTTATTTGCAGTTGCATGAACCACAGCTGCAGTTTGATCCACACTTGCAATCATTTTCAACACCAAACTTCATCTCACTCCTTTCAAAGAAGCTGCATGCAACAGATTAGCAACGTCAGTCTGTAACTTTAATCTCAAAAATTGATGCATTAAAATGCAAGTCTTAGCTTGGTTTGGACACGTACTTGTTAGCAGAAGCAATTCCTGCAAGGAAAACATGTGAATTTGCGGTGCTTTCCGTGAATCCCAGGTCAGGGTACATCCCACATCTGCAACAACATCAACATATGCATCAACTCCTACTAGTGACAGATAGCATCCATAACAATAAAAGATATTTGGTCGTATTTAAATATATGTTATGTTCAAATTGAGAGTACCCTCCACAGCCGCTGCCGCACTTGCAGCCGGAGCCACAGCCACAGTTTCCTCCGCAGCAAGAAGACATTTTCTTTTTGCTTTTCTTTTTCCAACTGTCGGGAAAGTTTGATTTGTATTGGATGGTCTGAAGTTGGTTGGATCAACTTCTATTTATAATGTAATTGAGGTTAAAGGAACTTCATATCCACCCTACACGTGGTTATATCCACGATCAATAGCATTTTTGTGGGGGCTGTCTAAAATATGCATTGTGCTTTCCACCCACCCCTAATCAATACATTAAAATTTTCTACTTTAATTCACTATTTTTTTTATCCTTTTCGCTTAAAATTTTTTATTTTTAATTTATCTTATAAATTTTTATTTTTATTATTTAGATATTTCAATTTTTAATTTTTCTTAAAAATAATTAATTTATAAGTTATAAATGATTAAATATTACATGTATTTTAAATAAAAATAAATTAACAATAATTAATATTTAAAAGTATATAAATAAACTGAGATATTAAAAAATAAAATAAAAATATTAACCAAGTTTAGAAGGTTATAAATATATTAAATATATATATATATATATATATATATATATATATATATATATATATGTATGTATGTATGTATATATATGTAAATTGGTGGTGAAACAATATATTATTCTTCTACTATATAGAATGACATGGTGAGATTCATGCTCTGAACATATCTTTCAAGCTTTTTTCAACTTCAAAAAATATAATATTTTTTATTATAATTCATTGGGGATAGCAATTATGCATATATATATATATATATATATATATATATATATATATATATAAACACCCACAAGTGAGAGACAGTAAACAAAGCAATAATTCAAGGGGAAAAGGGAAAGAAGACAAAAGAGAGTAGCTATGGGGCAGACTGAGATGGAAAAGGAAATAAGAAGAGAAATAGGCTAACATTCACATGCAAATCCAGCAAGCTCTTTTATTATTATTATTATTATTATTATTCCATGGGAATCCACAAATTATTTGTGATATTTTAGTTTTCTTTCTTTTAATCTTTTAATTGTCGTTGGTGCTTTGTCTTTTCACATTTTTAAAGGTGACTATTATTCCATTTAATTAAAACATCCACTTAAATTGAATTTAATTTGACTAAATTTTACATATAATCAAACAAATTAGATAATAAATTAAAAATGAAAATAAAAGTAAAAATGTAAACATAACCAAAACTTAATTGAATCTTAGTTTGATTATCAATTCACAATTAATTTTACTCATCAATGATATTTATTATTTTGGGACGGATAATTTTCACTATAAATAATATAATTTAGATAAATTTGATTATAGGATTTCAATGACAGGATCAACTCCAAATAGGATATGTACGAGAGAGTTACTATAAAAAAAATTATAAAATTGAAGTTTAATAATATTTAATAATTATTGTATCATATTTTTATCATACGAAAAAATCGATAATTTAATCAATCACATAAATTTTGGTGTGTTCTTCTATGTCTAGTTTTGATTATTTTTGTATGTTGGAGTTTAACAAGTAATATTAATTATCAATTTTGATTTTTCTAATTTATATAGAAAGGAAAATATTAAAAAAAATTATAGATAATAATTCTTATATTATATTTTACATGCAAAAATCACAATTCTCATGTAAGTTTCTAATTTTAATTATTCTTGTACGTATGATTGGAACAAATAATATCAATGGTAATTTAGATTATGAGTTTAATTAATTATAGAAAGAGTTTGACGAAAATAACCTTGTACTTAAATTAAAAGAAAATAGTGTACTGCATTCAAGATTGTTGTACTTGGTTTGAGAAGCAGGGTTTTGATATTTCTAGGAACGAGTCCTAATCAATCCAACTCGGTTAAAAGCTAACCCGCATCGATCAAACCTTCTAACCCAAATGATTACATCTGATTACGAATTAAAAGAAATTATAAGCATTTTTCGAGAAAATAAAGAATGGACGCGAGTGGAAAGGGATGGGAGTGATGGAAGGTGTAGAATGTTTTGTATTGTGGGGCTTCAATTCCTTGTATCCTTCGATTGTGGCGTTGTTAGAAATATTCTCCCCCAACTTCCACGTCCTGTCTGCCTTTCTTCCTCTTTTCTGTGCCCAACCAAATCACTGTTTTTTCCTTTTTCCCTTTACCTTTTCTATTTTTATTATTATTATTATTATTATTTTGTTTCTAATATTATTTTAAAAATATTCTCAATTATTTTTTTAATTTTTTAAGTTATTTTTATTTAATGTTACGGTTTGAGATTAGCAAATTCTTTTTATTTTTTATTTTTTCTAAAACTATTTTTGTAAACTTCTTTTTGAAAAAAATATAAACATTTTTTTTTTGAAAGGTAGTACCAAACAAACCTAATTAGTTGTAACAACCACAGCTATGATTTAATTACATTTATTTGCATTTCACTTTTTTTATTAAAAAAATTTGAAAAATATGTCTCCATTATGGACCATACTAAAGAAGAGTGCAGAAGAGAGGTCAGGATGGCATCCACTATATTGAACTGGATATGTATATATGTATATATATATATAGATATATAGTCTTATAAAATTCATTTCAACTGAATACTAGCTTAACTTACCTGGGCTTGAATGGATTGGGAGCATGCTGCTCATCCTGCATGAGTGTCAGGATCGAGACCCCATTTGCCCTTGCCCACCCCCTTCCCCGTATAGGGCTCTACTGCAAGATGTATTAAACATAAATGCGCACCGCTGGTTTGCTACCTGCTTCTACTAATGCAAACTTCAGATTTTTGCCTTGCCTCATGACTAGCACGAATTCGTCCTGGAATCATACCATCCATTCAATTACAAGACTAGGAAAGAAATGCAAGCGTAGACAGATCAAACACAAATCCCACATGGGAATTTCAAGGTTTTCTCAGCATCCATTTCTTCAAGTGCCATAGCTTCCTCTAAGATATCACCAGAAACCTGTAGTTACTGTAAAATAGGTTTAAATAAACATTCCAGAATATTCACAAGTTGGTCTACAGTTATTTCTTAGGCCAGATGGAATAGGGGGTATGTGCGCATAGGCAAAGGCAATGCGGATCATATTCTTTTATGGGCATTTTTTTCAATGGTGTTCATGTATAGAAAGACTATATACCTCCATTTTAAAAATTCTTTGCTCTAAGAAAGACATGATCACCAGAAATGTGTTGGGTAAGATATTACCTTCTGATGCAATCGTTTGGACTCGTCACTGACCCAACTGATTTCCAATTCAAAGGCCTTGTCCTTTGCTTCATCATGCACCTTGTAAATGCTGCCCGATGGAGAAGTAAACATCTAAATTATGTAACGTACACAAGAGAATGCAAACTGAGCACGGAAACATCTCTCGCTTCAAGTTTAAATACCCATTTTATATTCTGCTGTAGCTAACCAGTATAAACGCGTCATGCCAACACGCAAAATCCTGGTCATACAAGGTTCATGTAAGCATTTTATGAGCACCTAACCTCACTTAAATCAGGTGTTTATGTTTTTATGCTAATAGCGAGCCTACACACACCTCTATGCACGCACATTTATTTGTCATTTGTTGGATTTGCGTGTATAGGATTAGGCGGTCCAATGGTGATGCGTATAGCACCCATTTATATTCTGCTGTAGCTAACTTGTACGCCAAAATCACAAGACTTGTACAATAAGTTTGACACTTCAGTTTAATCCCCATTTCCATCCATTAATTCCTTAATTCTAATCAATATTTAATTCAAGTTTTCAGTCCAATTGTATGAATTACAAATAAGCCCTCCTAATTAATATACTTAAATGTCCTCGCAGCTCAAGCATTTCCCTGCCTTAAACAGACCTGCTAAGTATACAACATGCGTGAAATCCTCACGCAAATCAACTGTTTCTTGGCATCTTTCGTTTTGGTACTTCTGTATACATTTACACAACTGATCCCACGTCCAATGACGTGCTAAAATCTTAAATTTCTAATCAAATTATACGTGTAATTTAGGGTACCTTGATCACAAGCATATTTGGTTCTCACGCATTATCAACTCCCTTAACCACATTCATTGATCCTGAACAGTTTAAACATATATATACATATCAATATATGACACACATTAGTCGGTGATTAATAGTGTATGCTGTTGCAGTAACCTCTCACTTTGAATATAGCTTAAAATTCATTAACATCCAAGCTCTCAGCTTAGTTATAGAAAACCTTAACTTACCAAGCTTAAGAAGAAGTGAACCTTAGTTCTTCCCTCAGTCCTTACAGCATTTTAATGTTTCATCCTTTATTATTTCCTAATTTATTAAAACGTAATTTATTTAATATTCTTCTCTAATTCAATCCTTAATGTTCACTCAATTATTTAAAGCAACAACTTAATCCAACACTAACACTAACATATGTAGCTTCTATCCCTTGATGCCCTGAACTCATTCATGTGAAATACCTATAAATCGACTTAGAATGTAACAGTCAGCTTTCTCTACAATCTCTTTCAGGCTCCGGTGTTTGTCTCTGAAGCACATTTCATTCCTTGTTAACCATATAATCCAACACAAAATAACCCTATATGCAATTAAGTTCCCTTCACCTTTGTTTTGGAACATCTTCATCACTTTCTGCCACCATTGAGAGAAAGTTTGAAAGCCTTCCTCAACTTGATTGTAGCCTAATCTGTTAATAAACTGAACCTTTTTTGCCTGTTCACAGCAAAACAACATGTGTTATCTCTGACACAACACATTTAGCTCACATCCTCTTCTCTTCAGATTCTTCCTCGTTGCAATTCCACTCTTTGAACACTTCCATAGGACTGATAAATTCCATATGAATTTCCAATAAGTTGCATTTCTATTGGTTGTTGATGATTGTGGCATATGACATCGTTTCTTCCATCTCAAGACACCCAACTCCAAATTAAAAAGGAAACGGATATAGGAGGTAAAGGCTTGATCTTTGCGGTATGGGCCAGAAAGAGCCCACATAACTTAGGGAACTCTACATTGCTACTCATGAAAAAAATTCTCATTAAATGGAATTACTCTTTTTTTTTTTCCAAATTACTAACTTAGCATGGAATCCTCTTAGGGTATTACCATCTAGTTTTCTCATCCAACCTTATAATTGCAAGTAGCCGATCCTCCCTAACTAATCCCCAAACAAGATGCTAGATCCTTCATATGAATGATGGTCTTCTCGAAATTTTTGGCTTAAAGGAATGATGGCACGCATCTGTTGTCATGGTTGAAGTAAGGGGATGGGGAATGAAAAGACACGTATCTCCAAATGAATGGAGAACCCTAGAAAGAATTCACGAGCCAGAAGTGATCATCATTTGGGAAAATCAGGAGGGCGCCCCATCATTTACTCATGATCAACAAAGAATGACTTGTCAAATCATCACATTGCCAACAAAGAATAGTGTAAAGTTGCATGGTGTTTCTCCTTAAGGCCAAGAGCTTGTAAATTACTGTATCTACCAGGTTACTTGCTACCAAACGATTATTGTATCAAAACACATTTCATGATTGATTCTTAATAAAATTCTGTGAATCTTTTCTTTTAATTGTAATAAAATTCAGTTTGTATATTTGTGACAATTAATAGATTAATTTGTTGTAAATTTTTAATTACATAATTTAATAATTTCATCAAAAAATTAATTTTGTTGATTTTAAAAATATATAATGAACTTTTAAAAATATGAATTTCATTTATTTACATAATGTTTCCATCACAAATTAAAAGATAAGTGATAAAAATTTCTCTTTCTAATATGCAACGAAATCTTTTCATAGTAACCGAATTTTCATCTTCAATTAACAATAAAAATAGTTTTATCATTATTCCATCATTATTCTAAAACACAAAATTTAGTGATAAATAATTTAACAATAGAGTATTTTTCATTGCTAATTTATAACTAAAACACTTAGCAACAAATTTTAACAGTGAAACATCTAAATTTTAAATGACGTATTAAAAATTTGGTAAAGGGCTAATTGGTCTAGAAATAATCTAAATCTCATAATGTTTTTTTTTCTAAAATTAAGCTTAATTTAATGAAAAATTGATTTTTTTATTTGATTCTCGGACCAATATGTGCTGCACGTTTTTAGTAATGTGCAATGCATGTTACTTTCTAAGCATAACGTGCAATGCATATTAGTAATGCAATGCACATTAGTAATGTGTAATGTGTGTTGATAATATGCAACACACATTACACTTTTCTTGTAACGTGTGACACATATTATTTTTGGGGTATAAAAATATTTTTTACCCACCAATCTTTATAAATATCTTTTGAGTATTTCTGGACAAATGATAAAAACAATTAATTATTTTAAACAAAATTTGGTAAAATTGCTATTCAAAATTAATTAATCACAAAATTAGACTAGATTAGCCTTAACTTGGACTAATTTATTTCCTTGTAAGTCTCTAGAATCAAGAAATTAAAAACCAATCTTGGGTGAGCTTTAAAAGCCTTTTTTGGCATTTTTATTCATGGTTTTTTCAATATTTTCTCATTTATTTTTTTAATTTTTTAAGATTATGACCAGGACAAGAATGTGTGACACACATTGTAATATTCAATACAATATGTGGTGCATGTTGCTCTACATATAATGTATATTGTACTTTTTCTGCAATATGTGGCACATGTTATTATCTAACCAAAATTTGTTACGTCAATTTAATTTATTTATCGTATGAAAAGTGAACTTCTAATAACCATGATTTTTATCTATATTTTTCCCCTTAATATAATGTCCTTTTAAGCATTGTTTTTATGTTTTTTCCTTCAAACATAAGCATATAATATAATATTTCATGTATTATTCATATTCTCATGCATCATACTTATATATTATATACTTAGCATAATTTCATACATTTTCATACATATTTTGCATAATTTTCATAATATTTCATATAGTCTAAAAATTAGCTTTATTTAGATGGATTTTACATGCATCTAGTACGTTTCTTAAGTGTTATTTTATAGTTAAATCATAGTTTTAGGTCTTAGAATTTTAATTTCCTCATTTAAGTTTAGAAAATAGGCTTTTTATAGCATTGGCGAGTCATACACGACTCGTGTATGCCTTACACGAGTCGTGTAAGGCTCGGCCTTCTTTATTTCCCTTGTTTTTCATGGCATACGGATCATCCACGAGTCGTGGATGGCATCCATGACTCGTGTACCATTCGCACTTCTTTTATTCTTCATTTTTTTGGTCGTTTCGAAAGCTACACGACTCGTGTATCATTTACACAACTCGTGTGATGCATTTATGTCACTTTTTCCCTTCTTTTGCTAGCCCTACGATCATAATAATGCACGATTAAGATTCATTTACATTATTGAAGATGGTTATTTAGGGTTTTGTTCATTCAGAACGTGGGGGGGGAGACATTCAAAGGGGGGAGACATTCAAAGGGGGAGACATTCAAAGGGGAAGATATTCAGAGGGAGATTCATTCACTCACGATTATGAGAGTCTAAGTTATAGTTTTTAGATTTTAGGGGGAGATGAAGAGAAAACAAGATAAATTCTTTGTGATTGCTAATCTTTTCTTTTATTTTCTTTCCCTTATCATAGCCTTTCATCAAGACATTGAGGAAGCAACTGAAGAGGAATCGAGAAGAGTAGAAGACAGAGCAGCAAGAGCGTCGGAATTATTCAAGATTCTCTTTATCTCCATCCTTTTATTTTATTTTTGAACATTTATTTTAGTTATATTTTCTTTATTCTCTATGTTCTTTTTATTTATTTATTTTCCAATTATGATTTCATAGTTGTAGGGATTGGAGGATGTTTGAACAGATTTAATTCTTTTTATTAGCAATTTATTTACCTCTTTATGTTCTTGAGTTGTAATTCATGCTTATGATTGTTTGATTGTTAGAACGGGCCCTTTTAACATGAAAACATCGAATTAGTTTTGTTAATCGCTTTGAAAGAAGGTTTAACCTAACCGAA
>CANYBF010986376.1:0-93708 GCA_948192965.1 Dalechampia spathulata | reverse complement strand
GCCTAATTTTAAAGACAAACCTCTTTTAAAGGAATAAGATTTATCCACTTTGTGTGTGACCTTGACAGTTAAAGAAGCATCCTGGTCTGAATTGTTGTCAGCATGGCCACTTCCTACTATGAAAGGTTTTTCATCATAGATGCGAGCATCCTCCAGATGATATACAACGTCATAAATCTTTCTTTCAAAGACAAGCTTTACCACACTCAGTTTTGCTTCTCGAGTAATGGTGTTAGCTAAAGCTTTAAGACAGTCTCTCTGCCCGTTGGTGAACCTTTTACAGAATTTCCCGGTACCTTCACTACGAAGAGCAATGGTGGTATCATCAACTTTCATCGGCCAAAACAAAAGGTTCCCGGCATCATCATAAGCATTTGCTAATATCCATTCGGAATCGTTCCTCCAATGCCCACCAGTATATTTGAAAACTATTTTGAGATGTCCATGCGGAGCCATCGTCACAACTTGAACTGCTCTCTCATCGTTACAATCATCAAATTCGAACTACAAATAAGGGTGTAGTCTGTCCAAGTAAATGCCCAGGTACCTTCCGTTGTCTCCTTTGAAAGTGGCATTTTCCGGCAGATGAACAATTGTCTCCCAATCCATAAAAGATAAAGCAGAACTATGATCAGCCGGGCCTGGTGTCTCATCTAAGAAAAGGCGAAAATCATCGCCCAGTTTCGTGCTCGCTGTAGAAGTACGGACAAGTCGTCCGCTTTGAACGTGTTTCAAGTAGAGGTTCCTATCCGCGCCAATACTTGGCTCGAACAACGTGCATGACGGCTTGGATACATCTTCCACCGGTTCTTTGGAGGTAGCAAACACCCACGTATCAGTTTCATGCTTTTCCCAGTACTTGTTGGTATGACAAAATCGCAAGTGTACATAGTTGCTATGAAGCTTTGACTTCTCAATCTCAATTTTGGTCCGCACACTAGGGGCAATTTACCTATTTACGACAAAAATCTTGAAAAATTACTGATTTACGGTAGTTATAAAAAATATTCCGGTCTTAGGGTGGTTTGGGTTGTGGACCGGCGGCCAGATGACGTGGCATGACGTGGCTAATATGGTGAGGAGAGAGAACGTGGCCGCTGGTATAACCAGCGGCCAGAAGAGAAAGAATTGCCACCTAACTAAGAAAGAATTGCCACCTATTCTGCTCCTCAATACATGCCCCCCTACTTGCCACTGCTCCCTACCTCATGCCCACGCCCCCTTCATTTATTATAATAATTATTTAATAAAATATTTATTATATTATATTTTATTATTAAAAAATTAAAAAATAAATATTATTAAAAAATTACTCAATGTAATAATGTAATAATATTAATATTAATATTAATATTATTGATAATAATAATTATAATAATTATTTATTAAAAATAAATAATTAAAAATAAATAAATACTAATAATTAATAATATTAATATCATAAATAATAATTAATTTTTTAATTATTTATTTCTTAATAATATTAATATTAATATTATTACATTGAGTAATTTTTTATTCAAAAAATACTTTTATTATAATTATTATTATCAATAAATTTAATAAATTTAAGTTCATAATTATTCAATTGTAACGTTAATAGTAATTATAATTAATTTTAATATTATTACATTGAGTTAAATAATGGATCCATGTATTAATTTTCATTAATTAAATATCAAGTTTTATATTGATTAATATATAATTATTATTAATTATTTATATATAAATAATAAATAATAATTAATGAATGTTTGATATTTAATGAAAATTAATATATATTATTATATTATTAATGAATATATAATGTTATAGGATTATAAGAATTTCTGGATAAAAAGATGAGGTTGAGGTTACGTACAAGCTTACGTCCAATAAATGTGCCAAGTTAACATTCAAATGCATGGTCATGTTCATGGCCATGGTGATGGTGCCAAACCAAAACTTGAATGACAAAATCAATACCATCTATTCAATCAACTTGATTAAATTAATATTTTTCGACAAAATTAAATAGAATTTAAATTTTCTATATGTAATTATTTTCTTTTATTCTATATTTATGAGTTGATAATCACGAGATTTTAGAAAATATTTTAATAATTTATAATTTTAATTTCTAAGAATGAGAGTATCTTTTTTACATTTATATAAAACAATTAATACAATAAATTATAAGATCAAATGTTATTAATATAACGAATTCTCATATCCAATAATTTATTTTTTAGTATTGAACCTCGTAAACTTTTATTTCTAATTTTTATTATTTTTTATCTTCATTATTATCAACTTAATAAATCTAACTCTTATACAAATTTTGTTTTGTTATTGAATTTAATATATTATTATTTATTTAATTTGATTTAAAAATAAAATTTACGTTAAATATTTATTAATTACAAAAATGGCTGACAGTCCGTTGCGGCCCGATGTAGCCCATTACAGCTCTCACGGTGGCCTGAACTTAAATACCGAATCAATTAGAAAGCTACTGCCAGGAGAGGAGGAAACGGAACCCCAAACCTAAACCGCGCTTCTTCATTTTCTTGTGAGTAAGCTGATAATCGTCTTGGCGTGGACTGTATTTACGTCACTGGTAAAAGGGGGGAAAATGAAGGGAGGGCGAGAGGTGTCGATATCGCTTGACGGAGTGAGAGATAAGATTGTGATGCAGCTGAAGAAGCTCAATATTGCTCTTTTCCCTGTTCGCTACAACGATAAGTATTACGCTGATGCCCTCGCTTCTGGCGATTTCACTAAACTCGGTTTGTTGTTTAAATTATTTTAGAGATAGTTGTTCTTGCTTGAATGATTCTTAATTTGTAGTTTTGTAGTGTTTTATCAGTTTTAACCTGAATGTTACAAAGTATTAAACAATGTTCTACATTCAATATTTGTCTTATTTGGATTGTGAAATTATTTAATTTTCAAGTATTTAGTTTCTTTGATTGATATGGCCAAAAACTGGCCCCCGCCATGAAGAAACAAATTGGTATTACTTGTAAAATCAGCATTATTCTGTTTTCCAAGTCGCAATGAGTGGTTTCCGCCATAGATATTGATGTATCAGTTAGTCTGCTAAGAAGAAGCCCGTTTTTCTGAATTGTAAATACGGGTGCGAACCCAAACTAAATTCCCATAACCCTCTCTCCAATGTGTGCTCTAAAATGTGATAAGATTGTTGTGAATTACCATACATGATAGATTATGTTACTAAAATCTTGATCATTCATTTTAAGATGAAGGTTGAGATTTGATTCCAAGTTGATAGGTAGTGGTTATGTAGGTGAATCTCATTCATTCATTTTCAATCGAATGATAGAAGATTTTCTCGGGATATCTATTATGTTGTTGTTGTTATCTCTTGCTTATGTCACTGTACTATTATTGCCATCCCCAGTTCCTTGCATGGAATACATTTTATTAAATGTTTGTGCTGAAATGTAACTTGAATCAGATTTTTTGCACTTTTCTGATGGTTTTTTGTTTTGCCGGCAGCATATTATAGTGACATTTGTGTTGGTGCAATCGCGTGCCGGTTGGAGAAGAAAGAAGGTGGAGCTTGGCGTGTTTATATCATGACATTAGGTGTTTTAGCACCTTACAGAGGATTAGGCATTGGTGAGTAATAAGTTTCTTCATCAGTGACTTGCATGAAGTATTGTTTCGTATTCTAGATTTAAGAGTTGCAATGAAATTATAAGTTCCTGTGTTTATACCATTTGCTAGTGAGATTTAGTACTTCAAGTTGTTTAATAGTAGAGTCGATGTCTAAGGTAAGACCTGAAGAGGTTTGGTGATCTCTATGGTACATGACTGTAACTGAGGACATGTCAAGATCCTTCACAGAGAATGCGGACCCAAGTCGGTGATTTTCGTCTTTCTGGAGATGGGAAAGAAAGTTTAAGATTGACGAATGCCATTACTGATCGAATGTCTGGGATTGTGCAGGTACAAAGCTGTTGAATCATGTTCTTGACCTATGCACCAAGGAAAATATATCGGAGATTTACTTGCATGTGCAGACAAACAATGAGGAGGCAATTAACTTCTATAAGAAATTCGGATTTGAAATCACAGGCACCATCAAGAACTATTATATTAACATTACGCCACCCGACTGTTATGCCCTCTCCAAATTCATCTCTCCTCCGACGAAGAAATGATGGCGCAAATTGGCCATCCTGGAATTTTGATGCTGCTTGAAACATGGGATTTATTATACTTGAAATATTAGAATATGGTTGTTGAAATGAGGTACAACAGTTCATGTGATGTGTGGCGAACCAGATAACATTTTTCTGTTATCATCATCGTTGTCGGTTATTCCTGGAGCTTGCACTGGTGGAAGTGGCAACGGGTCTTCTTTTCAAATGTTGTTATAACTCTTTATGACTAGAACCATTCCATGAAACCAACTCTTCTGTTTCTTCCATAATGAACAAATAATGGACTGAATGGAGGGAGACATTCGTGACGTGGAAAACCATACAGGCGGTTGAATGCCGTATAGCACGCTTCTGTCCCTCGAGGGAAGCCATGGCTGATCCTTGCACCATTTGAGCACGATCTTTCTGGGTTTATGGATCAAAAGAGTGATGCTTCTTGTCCAATAATCTTTCATAAAACCTGACTAGACTTGGAAATTATGAAAATTCCGAGTTTTTGGACAAACCAATAACAATAATGGGGGGTGCTTGGGACACACTTCTTTTTTTCTTTTAATGTTATAGATGTTTTTCCGAACCGAATCCTGACCTACACACATACCATTAGAGGCCATAAACCGCCCAAAGGGGTCCTATTATCCATCGATTGAGCAATAACAAATATATGCGTAATCTCATGTACAGAAAGCAAAGTAACAAACAGAAGTTGAATGTGATGGGAAGTGGTTATTCCTTGGATGACTTGTTGATAAGAGATTTGTGAATGTGAGGAATGACACCACCACCAGCAATGGTTGCTTTGATGAGGGTGTCAAGTTCCTCATCCCCGCGAATGGCCAGCTGCAAATGCCTGGGCGTTATGCGTTTCACTTTGAGATCTTTGCTTGCATTTCCAGCCAACTCTAACACTTCTGCTGTCAGATACTCCAAGATTGCAGCTGAGTACACTGCGGCTGTCGCCCCTACTCTCCCATGCGCAGTCGCCCTTGATTTCAGAAGTCGGTGGATCCTTCCAACCGGAAACTGCAACATTAACAAAGAAAATAGCATCATAACCATGCAAGTATGGCCCTCACCACCTCCTCTGATCCCATGAAAAGCTGTATACTAGAAGCTTATGTGCACGGGAATCCTGGATAAATTTTTTCAAAATCCAACCCAAATCCTACTCGACACAATTCTCACAATCATATATGTCACAACCTTCACTAAAACTTTCCAGTTACAATAAACAACATAATTGATCAAATTGTAATGAAGAAAGCAGCACAGCACCCACTTCTATCTCCTTAAGTAATATATCAGACCGAAAAAAAAAGAGAACAGAGGAGCAAGACGCAGAAACCACAATAAAACAAACAAAAGTTCTACAGAAATACAGCTACATCCAAGCAAAACCCAATAACCAATATACAAAGATAGATCAAAAGATTGTATTCGTAGATGTTCTTTAAACATGGAAAAAAGAAAACCTGAAGACCAGCACGAGAAGAGCGAGAGACGGGTTTTTTCTTGTCCTTATCTTTGGTTTGGGCTGGTGTTTTGCCTGTTATCAATCCTTTTGCTCCTTTTCCTGCCATGCCTTTTTCTCAAATTTAGTATCTTTTTGGATTTTGCATATCACAACAAAAAAATTTCAAAGAAAAAGTCCGAATTACCCAACGCAAACCCATGTCAGGCGAAGATCCTGTATTTTTATAGTAAATCCTGACAATTACAAAAGTGCCATTACTTTTATGTCGGCTAGAGGGCGTGTTCATTGGCGGGTGGGAATTCATCAGCATGATGACAATGATGTTGGCAGCAATGGATCATAACAAGAAACCATCTTTGCCTGCCATGGCATCTAAACTCGAAGAAAGTCTAATTCTTGGTGCATAAATTATTAATGGTAGGCTAGTAATGATGAAATTTAATTATAGAGCACATAGAAAATAATAGGGAAGAAAATCTGTACAAAATGTTGCCACGTCTTATTTCCATTGCCCTTTCCTGAATATTCTACACCACAACCCGAGAGAAACACAGAAAATGAAATGTCCAAAGAACAACTATGAAGAGTATGTCCAACTGTTGAATGCCCCCAACTGCTTCACCTATTTATATTGCACTCTCAGTATTGCTTACAAGAACCAGATGATCGCCATCTCTGATTAGCTCTATATCTTCGATTTCAGCCCCTTCCTTTGTGAGAATTTTTGTGGGGAAGATTTCGAATTTCTTTGCACCAATGTCTAGTAGCTCTTTTAGTGTCTTTGGCAGCAAAACAAGTTTTCCGTTGACTGCACCTTTTTCTGGGCAGCTAATGGTAACTCTACCTGGATAGCTCAGACCTGGAAAACCCGCAGCAGGAGATGGAATCATTTCATTTTCACCTGTACAGATAAAAGTTTTTAACTTTAAAAATGAACAAAGATTCAGTGATCCAATGAAATATATACATGTCATAAGTGGTAACCAATTGTTGGCATTAGAATGTGCATTCTTACCAGCATTAGCACCTGACATGAATCCGAAAAGAGAATTGTTGAAATTGTTAACTTGTCTTCTTCGGTGATTACCAATGTTAGCGGTGACAAGGGTAGACGCCAAAGAATCAGGAGTTATAGATGGAATTGTAGGTTCATTACCATGCTTTGCTACAGGCTTCCTACAATCTGGCCCCTCCTCCTGCCTTGGAATTGTGGGAATCAACTTTTTATTTACCCTCCTAGGAATAGTTTGAACCAGAGCTTTAATTTCTTCATGGCCCTGATGATCCGCCAAACCTTTTGCTGTCCATCCATGGACATCAGGCGTATCAACATCAGCTCCTTGCTCCAAAAGGAACTTGACCATTTCAATATTTCCATGAGAAATTGCAGTTTGAAGTGGTAAATTTCCACTGCTTGAGGGTCGGGTCACATCTCCGCCATAATTCACCATCTCTTTGAGCAAATCCAAGTTATTTTGCTCAATGGCCGTCGATGCAAATTGACCCACATCTCCACAAGATATGGTGGCACCATTATCTACCAGAACTTTAACTACAGATTTATGGCTCCCTAGCAATGCTTCCCAAAGGGGAACGTTGCCTTCAGCGTCTGCACAAACAATAATAGCTAACAATTATCAGATCAGTCGCACCAGGAAAGAAACATCTTATTATATAGATATAGGCTAGAAAATACCTCTCCTGTTAGGATCTGCGCCATACTCTATAAGGAGCATTACACAGTGCTCACTCCCATTTGAAGCTGCAATATGCTGTTATAAAAATATCAACGTGAGTTCCGAGCCTTGCCTTACGGCCAAGTGATTCTTTGAAGACAATCATAGAAATTGAAATTTGCAAAAACATTTTTGCTTACCATAGCAGTTCTTTCATTATTATCCAGTTCATTAGGATCTGAACCCCGTCTTAACAAATGAAGCAACAAGAGATCATCCCCTCTCATAGCTGCAAAAAACAAAGTAAGAGGCAAATCCAATCTCCCACGAGCCAACATTTGCTCTGTGTCTGTCAAAATACTTTCCATCATCGGATCCTCCAACTCTTTCAAATGCTGCATTCACCAATAAACATACGAGTCTAAGACAACACCCACATGCTTGGATTCTTATCAATTAGTTGCCTTTATCATCTGAAGAGATAAGTAATGGTAAACATAGAAATGATGGTCCATAAATATTGCCAGAAAATGTCGCTGACCTGAAGAAGGTTATTCATAATTATCGTCCCGTCTCCCACAGTTGACTGTACAATGTTTAAAAATGCAGTCCGGTTCATTCGCAGCAGCTGACTTAGTCTTTTGGTCCGGACAGTGAACATTTGTGGCCTGTAACACAGCAAGCCAATCTCACCCACAACATGTCCTGTCTTGGCTTCACCAATAACCTGCAGTATTACATTGAGAGTACACCATCTGTTGATGTTATCAGGATAAAAAAGCGTTCAACCCTTTTTTTCGTAGCCAACATGACTAGCATACAGTTGTTAAGAAAAGTATGGATTTAAGTTAACACTTGCCTGCTCTATTCCATTCCTTTGCACAATAAGATCCTGCGAGTAAGGCAGGTAATTCAGCAAAAATAAATATAGAAACAAAATGATATTAAGTACCTAAAGAATCAGGAACTTTCTGCTTTCAATTTTGTGGGGGCTGCAAGATCTATGGACTTACCAAAGCACCAGTAACCAATATATACATATCCGTGGGTGTTTCATTCTGTAAAATCACATCTTCTCTAGGGGGGAAGTACTCTGCTTTCATCTCAGCAACCTCCAAAATCCAATCAAACAAGTTTCAGTACTTAGAAGTACATTAAATTCGAAGAAGCAAACAAAATCAGTGGCATCTGAAATGTAAATTTCACTCTTTTGAATGTAAATAGGCATTAAAGAAGATGAAGCAGGCTTTGGAATTACCAACTGGAAAAGCAAGTCATTCGATACTCCTCGAAACAAGTACACCTTATCCACCAATGAATAGAAGAGATAGTTAGCAATGCTTGATCGAATGGCCTTTGGAAGGGAATCAACAGTCTCTTGCTGATGCAGTCCTTCTGAATCGGTTCTGTACTTCAAACTCAAATGAGCAATCATCTGATCTTGCAGCCGAACTGGGAGCTGGTTCCTCTGTGCAAAACTTGATACTGCTCGGATAGTATCTCTCTAAAGTATAATAACGAGATAAAGGGAAGGCCAGTAAGCAATGCAAAATATCCTGTTTGCAAGTTTGGATAAAAGAGTCATAAATGCAAATTCCAGGTTATTGTACTTACAAATTGCCTTGTTCGACTAGTTGCATGGACAACCAAGTTGGTCATATTTCCAATCAAATATGAAGTTAATCCAAGATCAAACATCATGTAGCACATAACAAATACCATCTCTCTTTCATTTACTGCATGCAGGTCACCATAACCAGTGGTAGTAAGTGTGGTTATGGACCAATAGAGTGAGGTCACATAACGAACCCACAACTTCTCCTTGTCAAAGTCTTCCCAAACGGAGCCAATCCATGTCTTTTCTGGATGAGCATAAGTTGCAGCAAGACGATAATAGAAGCAACCAGCCATGTTAATAACAAAAAGGGTAACCTACGAGCACATTAAAGTCCTGGTAAGATCCCTGATTTCTTTTTCTTTTATGAAGTGACCTTTCTAATGAAATGCATTCATCTGATAGATATACTAACACATATAAGCTTCAAGCATCGAACCCAGAAGTAGCTGAAGTTCCTATCTTTCTCCAATCTGATAAGACAAAAAGGACTATGAAGACATACGAATATTCTGATCAATGAATCAGAAGAAAGTGCCCAATTCAATCGCAACAATGAAATTTCCATGTATGAACATACTTGACTGGCTAAAATTGAATAGGATTATTACATTTTCAGAACTTTCCATACACTAAAATAGAGAAAGGGGCTACAATTTTACCTTTCAAAAAAGCGACTGACTCTCCTGAGACGCCAAAGGCGAAGCATACTAAAATACCCATAAATCTGAACTCCATCAGGCAAAACAGTCCTGACAAGTTCAGAAGGAATAGTGGATATAACATCAAACGCCAGCCAGGTCTTGGCATACCGTAAAGCAATCTTCTTCCGATTATCGATAAGAAGATAAGTAGATTTATCAAGGTAAGCCAAAAAGAAGGTCAAAACAATGTCAATAGCAAAGAATGAATTAATGACATTATCAATAACAGCAAGAGCTCCTCTTGGACTTTGAAGAAACCCAAATTCAAATGGTGACGCCCACGCTGTATAAAACACCAAAAACACCAAGAACGTCTCCCATATTCTACATGCACAGAAACCCGACAGAAAATTCAAGACAGAGCCCAAAAAAAGCGAAAACAGTAATCATACAATGCAAAAGGAGTGAAGACCTGTAGCGTGGATCGAATGGGGAGATAATGAAACGACCAAGTTGGATAAGTCGATGAGAGCGAGCAGTGGCACCAAGAGAAGGCAGAATTTCACCAGTGATACTAAAATGGCTTCCATCATCTACATCATTATCTAGGTTTTGTGCTAGCCCACCATCGTCATGGACGTATTCTCCTTGTCCGCAGAGCAATCCGCTTCGTCTGTTCTTCATCAGCCTGGGACTCTGTTTTCTTGCTTAAAAAAACACACTCTGTTGCTACTCCTTTTGTTCATGTTCAGCTTTGCTCTTATATAGTGTCGCCCCTCTGAAACTCTACGTGCTCAATTACTAATTTACCCTTCCTCTAGCTCACAGGATTCCTCCGGTTAATTTACGTTTATATCCCCGACCTATCCCAAATCCTATTTAAAATTTTTTTATATAATTCAAATTTATTAGGTAAAACTTTTATATTATAAATCTATTGATAATGATACGTATTAATTTTTATTAAATATTAAATATTCATTAATTAATTTATAATTATTATTATTTATTAGTATATAAATAATAACTAATAAATAATTAATATTTAATAAAAATCAACACATTCATTATATTAATAGCAGCTCATAATTCTACATCATATATCCAAATCATACAAGAATTTCACCTTCTATTGAACTCTTTTTAACTTCATTCACATTCCATAAAAAATCTTTCATTTTTAATATTATAAATATAAAAAATTCAAAATTATAATATAAATATTTTCTTATGATTACAAATTTGAATGCATTAATATGAGCTGTATTATTTTACTATAATCTATATTAAACTCTTTTTATAATTAATCAAAATCATTCCTTTCATTTAACATACTGAAATATTATACCATTAATAGTTGTATATAATTTAATTAATCATGACCTTTTTTTGTAATATTTATATTTAAATTAACAATTTTCCCTTTTTCCATGATTATATTATAATGAAAAAGTTTGATGAGTAGATATGGATAATTTGTTTATGAATTAATATGTATTAATTGTAAGAGAGAGAGAGAGAGATGACTTGGGAGGAAAGGAAGGCATTATGAGTTAGAAGCCTAAATCCAAGTAAGAGACTTGGATGGTTTCGACATTTCCCTGTCTAAGGAGATGGGTCAATCATTAGTCCAGCTTAATTGTGTTTTGCAGCTTAATTCAAAATCATTAAGGTTAATTTAATTACTTGATAACCACACATTACCTCGAACTACATTTCAACTGATCCATTAATGAAAGCCATTGATTAATTATTATTTGATGCTTGAGGGAATCAAATTTATGAGGCTATAAGGATTGTAATGACCCACGACCGTCTGCTTCAATAATTATACATATATTTCATTGGTTCATCTTGTAAGAAAATGGGACGAAGCATAACACGCAAACACGTTTCGATGTTTTTGACGAAGCACGTTAAAGATTCCATGGCTGACCAGACCAACCTTGATGTAATAATCAACAATATTTGGGCAGTTTTCTTTGGCTCAAAGAGGAGGATTCCATCTGTCGAAGAATGTCGAATATAGAAACAGCATAAACATGGATATGGTGGCGAGTATATGGGTTTCATTGCGTCTGAAAGCTACCCATGAATCTCCCCTTTTACTTACTCCTCAGGTCTACCATCTGTCTCTTTTACCAATGGAACCGATTTTGGTACACACACACATATATAGATATATACACGTATAGTTTCTTGATTGATCTTAGCCCCAAATTAAGAGATCCTACAAATCTTTTAATGGGCCATCAGTTTTTCGTAAAGTGATGTTGAAAATGGTTACCCGGTAGGCCTTTATGCTTTGCTTGCATCTGCTCAACCAGCAACCGAAGAAAGAGAAATGCCACTCATCTCCTGAAAGAGGTACAGGAAAAGAGCTATACCAATTATTTTGATTGGTTCATATATTTCCAAGTTATGATTATGATTTTCATTCTTTATTTATTTAACTTGAATATCAAAGATCATATAGAACCGATCTTTCCCATATTAGATCAAGATACTAACATAATAATAATAATTTATTAGTTATCATATATATGAATCAATATAATCATAGGAGGTCTATCCAAAATCTTTTTATCGCTAACAAAAAGAAAAGGTCATGAAAAAGAAAAACATAAACTACATTTCACCTCGGACGTAAGTTAAGAATGTTGGAGCTATAAAGGTTGCAATGAAATTTTTGAACAGGGCTTGCATTTGACAAGCAATGGAAGTTTCACGTGATTAGCTGTGGGGATATAGTGAGCGAGAGGGAGTGGGTCCATTCAGACAAAAAAGAAAAGACAAAGAATGAACAATTGCTTGAATTATGAATGAATCGAAAAGGTTACTTGTCTGCATGATTTATGGATCGAAATGACTTGCAAAAAGAAAGTGCAAGCAATGTGTTTGCATGAGATACGTGGGTGATGGAGGATTGCTAACATGTCCACTCACTAAACTCTGAATCCTGCAGTTGTTTTGGGTATTATGGTAGTCGGTCTTCTGTCAAACTCCTTTCATGTCGTCCCCCTTCTGGTCCAGGAATCATATCTTAATCTGCGTTTCTCATTGAAAGAGACATGTAATTTTGGAAAACGAAAGAAAAACATGAACTCATGCATGGTTTCAAGAAAAGAAAACGTCATTTCGGGTGGTTTAAGGAATTGACCCGGGCCTAACCAACAACTAAGCCTCTTATAAAGCCATGAGCTAGCTTAGGTCCACTTACTCCATCATATCCAATGAATCAAGTTGGATTCGGATCAGGGCTGAGCATGCTGACCCTGTTCAACTTGATTATATTAGTTGTTTTAATATAAAATAGCATTTAATTATTGATTATTCGCTGTTTAAATATTGATTTAAAGTTAAAATATTTAATAAAAATAATATTTAAGTTAGTGATTAAATAAAAAATAATTAAAACTAATAAAAAAACTAACATTCAAAGAATTAACTTTTTATCAATCATTATTTAAAAATTATCTTATGTTACCGAATAATTTAATATTTTGATTTATTCAAACATTAACTGCTACCTAAAATCATTATTTAGTTTTTTAAGATTAATAACTAATATATAATATATAATGATATAGTTTTGAATATTTATATACAATGACATTTTCAATTTATTCGGTTTATTTTATTACTAAATAAGCAAAACTCAAAAAAAAATGAATTATTAAAATGGAATTGATATAAATAAATTGAAAAATTAAATTAAAATTATAAAATATTATTGATTTGATTGATTTTATCAAATTTTGATAGTTTTTAATGATCCTAAATTCGAATAGTTATATGTTTATATTTAATTTGATTCAAGTAATAATATATATTATTTATAATTTAATTTAATATGCAAAAATTTATAAATTTATCATAAAACATCACAAATATTGCAATTTTACAAAAAAGATATCATTTAATTATAAAAATATTGAAGCCAATTAATTGGACCCGAATTATGACAAAAGGATTAATTTGATTTTATCCGAACTAGTTGGCAGCCGAAATACATGTGGTATACGACGTCGTTTTTTGCACAATTAATTCCAGAAAGCAGAAATAAATAACGCACAACAGCAGCACCGGTAGCGGCTCGGAAGAGAAGAAGAAACCATTGGAAATGGCGTCGTTTTTGCAGTCATTCCTGGATCCGAGAAAGAACTGGTTCGCCAAACAGCACATGAAAGCTATCTCCAATCGCCTTCGCAAATACGGTCAGTTTGTTCATCAATTAGCTAGTGAACATTTCTCAAACCCTAAAAATTTTGATTTAATTCTCCGATTATGCGAAAAAAAGGAAAAGCTAATTTGAGGCGATGTGATTTATTCATCGAATGTTGGTATATATTTTGATTCGGATTAGGTCTACGATACGACGATCTTTATGATCCGTACTACGATCTGGACATCAAGGAGGCTCTCAATAGGCTGCCTAGGGAGATCGTGGATGCACGTATTCAGCGACTCAAGCGTGGTATGGACCTCTCAATGAAACATGAATATCTTCCTGAGGACCTTCAGGTGATTATAATTTAGCTATTTGAATATATACCTATGTTCCATCTACTTCGACAGTGTAATTTTGGACATTTTGATTTAGTTCAGCTAAGCATATTGTCATCTCATCCGCAGCTTTTGACGATAATTTAGGGTTAGCCGTGCTTTTTTATTATATGAATTAAAAAAAAATCACGTGTTTAGGCATGAATGAACAAGGTTGCTGTCCTCCATTTAATTGTGACTTGTAATCTCAGAAGCTTTAATTTGTGGTTGGTTTGTGTTTTGTCAGGCAATGCAAACCCCATTCAGGAGCTACCTGCAAGATATGCTGGCTCTTGTAAGTATATGTGTTCTCTTGCAATTTTGTTTTGATGTCATAATGTCAGAGGAGAACTTTGTAACTGGGACTTAATGGATACTGTGACTTTAAGGCTAGTTAAGCTTGGTGTCATGATAAGTAAATTCAAAACATGTTGGTAGAGATGGAGTGATGGACTTATAGCATACTAGAAATAGATGGTGTTAATCCATTTTTTTCTGTTTCTCATATGTTCATGTCAAATCACAGTCCGCTCTTTTCTAAGAGTGCTCAATGTTTTGGTTAGGTCCTTTCTCTGGCGTGAAATGGTTTGCTGCTTTATTGATATGTAGGTGAATTGTATTCTCTATCTATTTATGGTACTTGGTTATTTTCTCATTAGTTTGGGAAATGTGATTGTCATGTTGAAAGGAAGGTAAGGTGTCTTCAGTGTTACAGTTTTTGGTTCTGTTGCTTCACCACAAAAATTGGCCATTCTGGTTTTAGGATGAAACTTGTCTAAATGGATATCCTGTGAAATCTTTTTGGTAGTTCATGGTTACAGGAGTTGTATCCTATATTTCATTCATGATGGTAAATGGATAAAATTTAGATGAAGGTTATCTGAATGAATGAATTTGGTTCATTATTGATGATCTACTCACCTTGCTAGACAATCTAATAACGGCTGAACTTTCTCCTCGCCCAAGTGTCAGAGCCTCTGCTATGTTTCCAACTTGAGCTTACCGTTAGAGCTTCCTGGTCTCTAGGCTCTGTTGTTTGTTTGTAAGAAACCCATGTGTAACGTAAGAAATTGAAGGTTGTGATGAAATGCTTTGTTGCTTTTGTTTTGCAGGTGAAGAAGGAGAGAACAGAACGTGAGGCCTTGGGAGCGTTGCCTTTATATCAACGCACCATTCCTTAAGCTTCCCATTATCATTTTGTAGCCATTGTTTATGGGATTGAATTTCATGTCTGAGAATTCACTTTTCTTTGATGGAATGTTATAATAGGTGAAGGGAGGTGAAACTTGTCTTTCTTCATATGCCTGTTTTCAAAATCAATTTGGGGGGAGGTCGAATTATTTATGGTACTTGTGTATCTTGTGATGGCAGTCCCCTAATAATCAAGCAGATACCATTGTTTTAAGTTTCGTTGCTTGCATAACACACAATAATTTCATTATGTCATGGTCTTCGATGGAAGGCAATGCAATGCAGCTTCATCTGTTAAGGCCTCTTGAAGAGGTTGAAAACTTTCCTTTTGGCAAATAGTGATGATGGTAGAGAATGTTGTTCGACCTCATGCCAAATTCTTAGGAAATTTTTGCATGCATTTTCCTGTTTAAACGTGCAGAAGAAAAGAAACGCAAAAGATGCAATACATCAAGTCATGAATCGTAGCCAAGTCTACGCCTACTGGGTATTTCCAGGTCATGTGCTAGTGCTCGTTCTTGTTCATTAATTTCTTGCGCTTGCAATGTTTAGATTGGTTGTTGGTGATTGATAAAACAATGATTATGATTATCATACTGTATTACATCACCTTCTACACATGGCAAGTAATGATTCCTCCTCACTCTGCGGCTCCCTTATTGATGATTTTATTGTAAATATTTCAAAAGGTTGTTTATATTAACCTTTGAAGTCAATCTAAAATCGATTGAATAATCTATTATATTGAAAATTTAATCTTAAACCTATTATGTAGATTAGTTAGTACTTTTAAAATCAACCTGTTGATTTGAATTGATGTAATTAATTTTAATTTTAAATGTATTTTTTATTTTATGAATTATGAATTAATTATCTTGATTTTAATTTAAACCGTTGACTGAGAAATTTTTTAATAAAATCTGATGGTCCAAAAAGCTGCGTCCGATCAAAGCACGGTCGAGAAGTTTGGAAAACATCAAGGCTTTGTTAATCCCATCCATCATTGAAACACAACATTTCAACCAATCACCACCGTCAGATAACGTAATGCTCACGGTGGTCCGGATAACAAGAGATTTGGATTTTTTTGAAAATTAGGGTCCGCCTGAACTTTCTCCTTTTATAAACCCAAACAAACCCTTTACCAAGTCCAGACTCCCATTGCTTATTGCTCATAGCAACTCTGCCCATATTGATAGGTTTTCTTTTGGAAAAAAGGGAAAATGGTAGCTCCCTCGATCTCATTCTTGATCGTTATCGCAGTGCATCCGTTTAGACTCTAAATTTTTATGTTTATATGATTGTCTTTATTTGAAATTTGAAATTTTTTCATTTATCTGTTCAATGTGTTATATGATTTTGATTTTTTTCTCTTTGCTCACAGGCTCTACCAAATCAGCAAACGGTTGATTATCCAAGCTTTAAGCTTGTTATTGTTGGTGATGGTGGTACAGGTGATTTTTGTGGCTTCTATTTGCTTGCTCTCTATTTGGATTGATTTTGGAGCGCTGTCTCTTGCTTTCTTTGTATTTTATTTATTTATTTATTTTTCGGCTCGAGGTTTTGATCTTGGCTTAAAGTGATTTTTTAAAAGAAATTTTGTTTCTAGGTGGGAGGAGGGGTTTTTGATTGTTTTCTCATATGAGGTTTTTGGCGGTTTTGGGAATTAATAGTGATTAGCTCTGATTCTGAGATTGTGTATTTTCGGATATATGCTCTTTACAGGAAAAACTACCTTTGTGAAAAGGCATCTTACCGGAGAGTTTGAGAAGAAATATGAGCGTAAGGAATCTCCATTACAATCTGATTATGGGTTTATTTTGCTATTGCCCGTCCATTTTGGCTTTCTTTGTAGGGTTAATTGGTTTCTCTTTTCTTTGTTTTGCTTGCAGCTACCATTGGTGTAGAAGTTCACCCTTTGGATTTCTTCACCAATTGTGGGAAAATCAGATTCTACTGCTGGGACACTGCTGGACAAGAAAAGTTTGGTGGACTTAGGGATGGATACTAGTGAGTAATGATTTAGTTCCTTGTTTCTGGTTCAAGAATTTTGTATGTAGTGTCTTTGCAAATGCATATTACTAATCTAGCATCCTTTCTTGCTTGTTCTTCTATTATACGAAATTTGTGCCTTTAAGTTCTCTTGATGTTAAATTTATGCAAGTTAATTAGCTTCAGCTGGGATTTTGTATTATCTATATGCAATTCCAGCCTGTCAATTGTTTTTTCTCAACACTTCGAAAGTTTTCTCCTTTTCTTTTCCTTCTTGTTATTATGTTGGCTGTATTTGATTGTGGACTGCATATCCTTCTGTTGACATTACCTTTCCTGATCCATGGCTTGGAAAAATTTTGTTATCATTATTTTGTTTTGATAGAACTGCTAACTAGCAGCAATCTCACACGGGATAGTGTCTTGTAGAGGGTTTTCTGCTTCTACGTTTGGTTATTGCCTTACAAAGCCTTCCTGAATTTATTCTTTACTTTGAGCTATTTTTTCCCATTTTTATTCTCTAATGGTTTTACTTGTTTAGCATTGTTTGGAACTTCATGGTGCGATTTACGGAAATTCTGGTTGTTTTGCAGCATCCATGGTCAATGTGCTATCATCATGTTTGATGTTACTGCTCGGTTGACTTATAAGAATGTGCCTACATGGCATAGGGATCTGTGCCGGTATATTTATTTTTCTTTTCTCAAATGACATGATCATTCTTCAAATTAGAAATCCCTGCTGTATTTAATTAATTGGTTCCACTGTTGCCTAAATTTAGGGTTTGTGAAAACATTCCTATCGTACTTTGTGGGAACAAGGTTGATGTTAAAAATAGGCAAGTGAAGGCAAAACAGGTTACCTTCCACCGCAAAAAGAACTTGCAGTACTATGAGATCTCAGCAAAGAGCAACTACAATTTTGAGAAACCTTTTTTATATCTTGCACGAAAACTTGCTGGGTGAGGGCTGATATACTTCTAAGTTTGAATTTTTAATTTCTAAGAATGAATAACTTGGCTCAAAACACTTTTGAATTTTTTCTCATCCTCTAGGGATCCCAATTTGCATTTTGTCGAGTCTCCAGCCCTTGCACCCCCAGAAGTGCAAATTGATTTGGCAGTACAGCAGCAGTAAGTTCCTTTTCTTCTTCTGTCAGTTACTCCTGATTATGTTTATGACACGTATTTAATGTGGTTTACATGGACCATATGAAATGTGCATTCCCTTGAAGTCTGCTCAAACGTAACATTACGTGCTATTTGTAAGCTTTATCGTGAATATCAGATAGGATTATCACATGCTTGACTGTGTGAGGATGAGGTGTGCGCCTTGACTGGTAGTAACATGTTATCACTGGTTATTCTAACAGGCATGAAGCCGAGCTTGCTCAAGCTGCTAGTCAACCTCTCCCGGATGATGATGATGACACTTTTGAGTAAAAAGTCAGATTTGTTCATGATTGAGACTGCTAGAAAATGAAGATTTACTTCTACGGTTTTGATGATTGTGGTTTGGGCATGGACTGAATAGTCTCAGCGCCATATCGTTCACCCGTGATTGGCTTTTGATGGGGGGAATTGTGTGATTCTTTGTTATAGGCAGTTTTCAGGTTAATGGTCAAAAGGACGTAGATGTGATAGTAGTGTTGGATGTAACCTAGCAATTGATTTCATATTGAATCTCGTATGGTTGCTTGCCGCTACCGATTCTTGTGCTTCATACCTGCCAAAACATTTACAGATTATGAAGTTTACTAACAAGTGCATAATATCATTGAAACTCTCGGTGTATGAATGGGATCAAGAGGGTGGGGAGGTTGATGGACCATGCCCACCCACACTTTCTTGACCCAATCATAAGCTACAATGTGGGTTCCATCACAAACAGATGATAAAATGGAGAATTCCCCGGTCAGGTTTTCTTACCATCTTGAGCAAATTGGCGTGCCATTATAGCCTTTTCATCTTCGCCATTTTCCTCCAGCTGTGGCTTGTCATGGTGATCAGAATCAATGGGAGACCTCATTTTACATTATGGTGTAAAAAATAATTTTAAAAAATTTTTATTTTTCAATTTAAATTGTTATTTAAAATATGATTTTAAAATGAATTAATTAAGTATAAGAATCATACTAAATTAAAAATCAAAATGATTAAAAAGAACTGAATTGAATGAAATCGAACTCGACTAAGCTGACTTCAATACTAGGGAACCTACGAATAATGGCCGAGTATCCCAGTGCATCAATGAAACTGATACAATTTGAAGTAAGTGTGCCCCACGATTAATACAATCCCTGCCTTTCCAAAGCAATGGGGTGTCGATGCAATTTGGTACCAAGTCTCCGACCGCATGCATTGATGATGACCATGTCCAATCCGATCTGATCCTTTCCTCTTGGCAGCGTTTTGTCTCAGCACTTGCTGAGGCAGTCCAGGACAAAGAAACTTGTGGCGTGAGTTAAGCCCTCGTGATCAACTTTTGGAGGGAACCCACAAGGAATTGAAATGAAATTGGTTTTTCTAGACTAAAATCACAAAGGTTGAGTAAATAGGTAGTGGAGTAACGGAGCAACCACTGCTATGCTTAAACTGTTTCCCAGCAATGCATAACTACAATACGCAAACAACATTCTTCGATTCAGAAACAAGTTGTTTACACAATGAAAAATGGTGCAAAATGTCTAATTATTTCAGCAGAAATGCCATTTGTCATTCCCTACAATCAAATTAGTAAGGCAGTGCCATTACCTAGCCTGCTTTCACTTGAATTCAATAACAGAAGGAAAATGAAACCAAAAATAACACGAATACAAACTTGACAAACTCTTCTTATTCAATTGTTTTGCTACTATTTAAATTATTTTAAAATGCCTATAATCTTAGATATGCCTAGTAGATTTTCTTTTTTTGTTCCACTATCCAACCATCAGCATCAGAATTTTGAAGACGAGGTCTAGACAACATACAATTCACATGTTCAGCAAGAAGCTTGCCGTTACTTTGTATATCAAATCAATATTAATTAATAATCTTTGTTTTACTTCTGTGAGTTAGCAAGCCCTCAACATTAGCAGTCGGCATAGTTTTATGATTATCCAGAGACACAAGTCCTACACAAAAGATGCTCTATTTGCATATCCAGTTTAGGGTTTATTTGCAAGTCATTAACTAGGGGATTACTAGTAAAAACTGACAATGGAATGCAAGTTGCCAACCATATTTTCTTCTTGTCATTATTTACGGAGAAGTGCCAAAGAAAATAATGACATACCGTTGTCTGAGGCTTATGTGTTCTGGAAAATGAAAATCCTTTGGAAAAGAATGCAAATTAGCAACCTGGCCATTAAATAAAGTATGATCAGTTATATTATTTGATCCCAAACCACAGAGCAAGTGAAAACAACATACCTCCCTAGGCGTAAAATATCTCAGGCCTTGCTCCTTCAGTGAAGATGTTTTTCCCTTGTTCTCTAGCTGTATGTCCATATTGCGAGTGTCATGTCAAGGGAAGAGAAAGGAATTCACATAAATTTTGAGCTTGCTTAGAAGGATTCTTTGTTTCTGAATGACGTAAAAATTTATAGTTGGAAGATGTTTCCAAATTTTGAGATCATACCTGGACAGTGGCTAACAGAGATCCAGTGCCTTTCACGTATCTATAATAGCTCTTTGTGAAACAACAACATCGTTTTGAATCCGGATAGACAATATCTGAAGTATATTAGGAACATTTTAGACAAAACAAAATGATTCTTTTCAGAAAAAAACTTAAAAAACAATAACATTTCCAAAAGAAGCAGAAATAACAAGGATACCCATAGCACTTCCCCATCTATCTATCAAGTTTGATGGGACAAAATACTGATCCATATCCATTGTGCTAAGATTTTCTTCATAGGTGTTCTCCATATCTCCAGATTCATCTTGTGTATCTACTTGATTGCTAGAATTCTTAAATTCAAGAAAACTCGCAACTGGCTGACATGACTGGAGCAACTTATCCCAGTTCTCTGGATGTTGATCACATCCATCTGTGCCTGCCCCTTCATCATGCTCAAACAATAATCCTGATGAACAAAGTAGCTGATTATTGAAGACTTTGTGTTTAAAGGATAGAGGTTTTCTTTTTGCCTGCACGGTAAATGAACAGCAATAGAAAATACAGGTTACCAACTAGGTATCTACATAAACTTCAGGATAGTAGAGGAAAGGATGTGTTTACCAAGCAAAAATAGCGCGGCCTAGAATAAGGCACGCCAAACTGTATTGGGCTCAATATGAACTCTTGCACAACGAAATCAGAGCTGGTTAAAATCTCTAACATTTTCATGCGTGTATCAGATGTCTGCAATGAGGGAGTGAAAAACTTTAGATAGAATACAGAAAAAGCTAGCAATCCAGATAGTCCTGAACTAATTCAGCCAAGCACACACCTCGAACCCAACGACATTTTCCACAAACAGCATAAGTGGTGGCTGCCTGGTGTGTGGTATGAGTTCAAGAATCTTAAGAAAAGAAAACGCCCGAGCATCACCAGAGTGCTTTTGAAGGCCTATTCACAGCATTTTCCAAGGACTTGTCACCGAATTCAAGTCAGACAATCTAAGAAACAGAAAGAAAATGAAAAAAAGATCTGCATTTCAACCTTGTCGAGTGTAGGGTTGACAAGGAGGCGAAAGAAGCCAAGCATGAGCCGAGTAACTGTCGAGATCAGCAGCAATCAGACTCTGAATATTACCCTATGAATTGCTCCAAATATTTTGGGAAGGAATTAAAATCAAACAGAAAAATTAACGCTTCTGATTATGCAGAAGCAACCTAAAAAAAAAAAAATTAAAAGAACACTGGAAAAGCCTTCATGAATAGAAAATTTAGCTCAAATGAAACTTCAAATTGCATTCAATAAAACAATCAAACAAACAAACAAAGATTTTACCTGATAAGGACGGTGACCAAAATTGTGTTCATAAACGTCATTAGCAATGTTATTTATGTCAAAAGCTTCCACTACTTTTGCGCTTACACCAGCTTTCATAAGAGAATATCTCTAAGAAAACAAAATTAAACCAACAGTAATCACTCCGTTAATTCATACTAATCGTCTCTAATTTTTTTTGAAAAAAAAAAAGAAAAGAACAAGAAGACGAGATAGAGAGAGCTACCATGCCACCAATACCGCTGTAGAATTCCAGAACTCTCCATGGCTTATTTCCGTTTCCGATAAAGCTTTCTTCCATTGAAGTTTTCTCCTTTTACACCGTCGATTCACCAGTTACCGAGCTACTTCTCTCGGATGAATTGCGTTCATCGGATCCGGATCCATATTCCGCCCCGAAACCAATATAAACTCATATTGGGCTTTTTTGGATTGGCTGGAACACTTTCAGAAAAATAAATAATTATAAAAATATTATATATAGGAAAATGCCTTTTAAAAAATTAATATTAATTACGATAATTAGTGAAGTTTATTTTATTTAGACTTTAATTTGAGGTTACAAACAATTCATTTTATTTTAATTATTACTTTTTATCAAATCTTATTTATTTAATTATTTATGCTTTCTTGAATATAATCATACACATTAATCATAATTTATTTTTTATATTTAAATAAAAAATTTTAGTATTATGATATTTATTATCTTAATAAATAATAGATTTGTATTATTAGCATGATATAAGATATATTAAACTGCAATCTTTGGAATCACCGTTGAAGGGCATCGTTGGATTCCTCGCCAACAATTTAACGAAGACAACGTTTGCAGCAAGATGACAGACGGGAACCAAGAATCATACTTACATAGTAACAGCTTGTCGTCAAAATCGATTCAGAAACATGCAGTATGCATCTTGTTTGTTATATAAAATCGACCCACTTAGAATTTCACTCACCTACTTACTCCATTTGAAACAATAATCAAGAAGAGTGGAGTGAGCTTGCAAAATGAGTGTTCCTATACCATCACCAGCTCCAGCCCCTGTTTTGGATCTCCCTTCTGGTCTAGGCTTCGATGAATCCACACCACCTTGGATGAGCAAAGCTGATAATGCATGGCAATTAACAGCTGCAACGTTTGTTGGTCTCCAGAGTATTCCAGGGCTCATGATTCTATACGGTGGTGGAGTTAAAAAGAAATGGGCTGTAAACTCAGCTTTCATGGTACTCTATGCATTTGCATGCGTGCTTTTTTGTTGGGTTACTTGGGGTTACAGGATGGCTTTTGGAGACAGGCTTGTACCCTTTTGGGGGAAGGCAAATATTGCCTTGGATCAACAGTACTTACTTGATCAAGCATTTTTGGGCAAGTTCCCTAATGCTACCATGGTGTTTTTCCAGTCTGTTTTCGCTGCGATTACTTTGATTTTGATTGCTGGTGCCTTGCTTGGAAGGATGAACTTTTATGCTTGGATGATGTTCGTACCTCTATGGCTAACCTTTTCTTATACGTTCGTGGCGTTTAGTGTATGGTGTCCTGATGGCTTTCTTTTCAAGAATGGCCTTATTGATTATTCCGGCGGCTATGTGATTCATTTGTCTTCCGGTGTTGCCGGGTTCACATCTGCCTACTGGGTATCTATCCTCAAATCTTCAAAAATAACCTGTCATCTTGACATTTTTTTCACTCGGCTCACATGCTAATCCTGACGCCCTTCTAATGCCACTGCAATTTACTACAGGTTGGTCCAAGACTTACCAAAGACAGAGAGAGATTCCCTCCAAACAATATCCTCCTTATGTTAGCTGGGGCAGGATTGCTATGGATGGGTTGGACAGGATTTAATGGAGGAGACCCTTATGCCGTAAGCTCCGACGCTGCCTTAGCCGTCCTCAACACCCATGTTTGCACTGCAGCCAGCTTGCTCACTTGGCTTTTCCTGGACGTCGTATTTTTCGGTAAAGCTTCCATTATCGGCGCTGTTCAAGGCATGATCACTGGCTTAGTTTGCATAACTCCTGCTGCCGGTATGTACATACAAGAACTTAAACTGCTTCCGAAAAAGATAAAGAAAAAGCTCGATTAACTAAAACCCGTGGCTTGGAATTGATTCAGGAATTGTTCAAGGATGGGCAGCGATAATAATGGGGATATGTTCAGGTTCAATTCCTTGGTTTACCATGATGGTTGTGCACAAGAAATCTGAGCTGCTTCAAAAAGTTGACGATACAATGGCAGTTTTGCATACCCACGCCATTGCAGGAAGCCTTGGTGGAATCCTGACAGGCCTCTTTGCAGAACCAAGGCTATGTGATTTATTCTCTGGATCGTATGGACAATACGTTGGCTTGTTTTACGGTTTTCAAATGGGAAAAGTTCATGACGGATTTCGACAGATAGGGATTCAACTTCTGGGAATTGTGTTCGTCATTCTTGTCAACGTTATCGCCACAAGTACAATATGCCTCTTGATTCAACTTGTCGTTCCGCTAAGGATGTCCGGTGAAGACATGGAGATAGGTGATGAAGCTGTTCATGGTGAAGAAGCTTATGCCATCTGGGGTGATAAGTACGAAAATTCTTGCTATACTAATCCTGACACTGAATTGCCAGTTACAAGAAGAAAGAACGCATCAGGTCAAGTTGAGATGACATAGAATTACATGTATCCACTTAGATTTCAGTAATCATTACATCCTCTTGCTCTGTTAAGCGTGTGCACAGATTATGATCAGCCATGTTTTTCTTTGTCTTTCGCTTTCACTTTCACTTTCCGAGGAAATAATATCACCCCTAAATTGCAGCAGGGTGGAAAATACCCAGTTCTGTATAACTTCCATTGTCACCTTTGAATCTTATAACTGCTTTTACCCAACAGCACCATTATAATACATGCATCATAATATGAGTTTTTGCATATTATATTTGAAATTGTATTAATAAAAGTTCATTTAAGTTCTGAAAAAGTTAAATTCAAGCTGATAATATTAAATTTGTGTAATCTCGTAAACTAACTTGTTAATTTATATAAAAAATTTAATTATATATATATAATTCATAAATTTATAATAATATAACTGTATAAAATAGATTTTTAATTTAATTATTAATATAAAATCATAAATATTTACAAAATATAATTTTTTATTAAAATTTTTTCATCTTTTAATAAAAATTAAATAATTTATATTTATTAATCTCGTTCGATTAAGCTTGTGATATATCAAAAATTTTAAAAAATTTGACTTGAACGTATTCAATTATAAATAAATTATAAATAAATCAAATTTAAATAAGGTGAACCTTTATTCTACTCTACTTATTTACTCCCCTAATTATTATTATTATTATAAAATTTTGAAAAAAAGTAAATTTCGGAATTATCACTTTCAGACAACAACTTCCGAGTTATTGGGCCATTTTCTTGAAACTACCGGACATATAATCCAAGCTCATAAACTAGAATCGCGGGTACTACATCCTCTGTAAAGGGATACGCAGGTAATTTCTTAAAAGAAAGGGGGGCATATCAGGAATTTGACACAGCATCCTCAAGCTGGGCTAGAAGGAGGGGTTTTATTTAACTAGACCGAACAACAGCTGCTTCCTTGTGTGGCTCAGCAGCGTTACTCTCTCACAGGTAAACCCTAATAAGATTCCTTTTGCTCCATCTTCATTCGCACTCGCGTAATTTAGCTGCCTTGAAAGCTTTTCTTCGTGTTTAAATCTCTCTGTTTGCTCGCCTGTCTGATCCCGGCCCTACATTTCGAACCTATTTTCTAGTATTTGTAATTGTTTCGATTTCTTCTTTCTAGTGTCATGATTTTCTCCTTTTTGTTGATACAAGTTCTTAATGGTCAATCTGATTGTTTAATTTATTATTATTTCTAATTTTTTTGTTCGATTTACTTGTTGGAAAAGATTCTAGCTGGGGTTTATGGATTTTGAGTTATTATCATGTGCGTAGGAATATTTCACGTTGTCAACTTTCTATATTTGTCCAATTTCGTCATCTAGGATTTTGACATTCATTCATTTGATACTCTGTTATTGGAGTATGTAGCTCTCTATATAGCTTCAGTGAATTATTATATCATATGGATCGTATTATATGTCTCTGTTGGAACGATTAAATCTACTGTGATAAGCTAACTAGTTAATTTTACTAGGCCTTTGGAGCTGTTTGGAGATTTTTAACTTATGGTTGAATTGGAGAAAATTTTGAGTAAAATTTTACAATCTTACTTTTGTATCTGACTATTTTGATATATATTCGTATTTTATGTCTAGCTACAGATTGAAAAGTTGGTTCTGGTTTCAAAAACCTGGTTCCTTATCATATAATTGTTTATTCTGGCTTGATCTCTCACAATGGGGAAAGAAATAGCTAAGAGAATGAATCCGTTGGTCTTTATGGATGTATCAATTGATGGCGACCCTGTTGAGAGGATGTTTTTTGAGGTAATATTGAACTGAATTAAGATAATAAAGGATGTAGAGGTGTTCATTAAGTTTTTTCATTATTATGTAAAAAGTGTACCTTTTGTTTATATACCATGGTCTTCAATTCTGCAGCTTTTCTCTGAATTTGCTCCCAAGACTGCAGAAAATTTCCGTGCACTTTGTACAGGTAATGATATTGTAATTAAAATCTTATTGGATGCTTCTTCAAAAAAAAAAATCATGTTGGAGGCTAGCCGTTGTTCACCAACAATTTTCAGCTTCATATATTTGATTTTTGTTCAATGTTTGCAATAGATGTGGGTATTGATTAGAAGGGTTAGTGTTGCTTGTTATTCATTTTTTTTTCCAATTTTTTTTCTTCACATCTTCAGGAGAGAAGGGAATCAGTCCTAAAACTGGAAAACCATTGCACTACAAAGGGTCCTTTTTCCATTACATCAGTAAAGGTTCCATGGCTCAGGTTTGTTTGTTTTTTTGTTTGTTTGTTTTTTTGTTTTTTTGTTTTTTTACTTAAGTAAATTTCAGATGTTTCACATGAGCTGGTTCTAAGTTTCCTTCCATGCTTAGTTTTCTTATTGAGAATGGCTTAGAAGTGGTCTATCTTTTAGCCCATTATCCTTGTTTATGCTGTAGGACACAGGGCTGATGATCACGACTGCTTTTCTTGTGATGTAGTTTTAAGGTTGTACTTACCAAGTTGTCCATCCTCAAAATTTACCATATTTCAGTCTCCTATAGAATTTTATGTTTCCGCTTATCAGTGTAATAATGGCTTGGAATTATCTTGCAGGGTGGTGATTTTGTTAAACGTGATGGTATGTATTTTTTCCAATACTTTTTGTTGTATGATTCTTGAATTTTAGTATGATGATTATCTTTTCAAATTGCAAATGCAGGAAAATCATTTTCTAGACATATTTTTCACAAATTTGTCAAATGGTACATAAGTAAAAAAAATTGGAAAGAAATCTTATCTATGCATATAATTGTACCCTCCTGTACTGTTAAGCAAACTATACTTCAAGCTAATTTAATTAGTTGCCTAAGCGTTATGATCTAAAGTTTTCATTGATGAACTCTGTTGATTCTCATGCTGTCTATATATTTCTTGATTTTGCTTTTATATTTGCAGGCACTGGTGGAGAGAGCATATATGGTGAAAAGTTTCCTGGTGAGAATTATTAGATCTTTTTGTTCATTCACTGACATTAAATTGTTAATGTTATGATTAATTTGTATGGGTTAAAGAAAGTGGAAGGAAGATGGAGATTAGACATCATATAAGTTGTCAAAGCAATGCGTTTGACATTTATTTAGGTTTTGGACGTGCCATTTTACTCTTTGTTGCGTTAAGTTTCTAGAATAAGTTTCTTTATTTCTTCCTAAATGTTGTTGGATTTGGATTTCATTCTTTCCTGTACTTCATCTCTGCACTTGTGTCATTTTGGGAAACACTACTGCTTGTTAACTATCAGTAATGGCATGTGATTCATGAGCATCTGGATTGTCCTTGGATTTCTAGTTCACGAAGCAAGTTAATCTCTTTTCCCGTTGTAATTAAGTGACAAATGATGCTGTTCCAGATGAGCCTCCAAAGCTTAAGCATGATGGTCCTGGTCTTCTGTCAATGTCAATTGCTGACCGTGATACTTTAGGTTCTCAATTTATCATTACATTTAAGGCCAATCATCATCTTGACAGGTTAGTTGTCCATTTCTTGAATTTTAACTATTTTGAGGATATTAGAGCTTCTGATTGTTTTTCCCAGCTACATCTATTATTTGGCAAGATTTACTCTATACTTATTTTTTTCTGTGATTTCATATTAAAAGGAAGTATGTGGTGTTTGGGAAGCTTGTGAAAGGAGATGAAATACTGAAGAAAATTAAAAGTGCAGGCGGTGAAGAAGGAAGACCATTGGTAACAGTGAAAATTATAAATTGTGGGGAATTCAAGGAGGGTAAGAACTCTGGACTCCATTTGTGTTTTGCGTCGTTGTTCTTGTATTCATTTTGTACATTTGTGTCTAGAGAATAGTTTATTTCATGTTTTCCTTTCGCTCTATGTTCATTTTAAATTTATTTGAGTATTATTTTAGATGCAGCAAAGAAGAAAGTACATAAGCTGAAAAAGGAAAAGGATACTCTGTCTGATTCTGACAGTCATGAAGCACGAAAGAAGGGGAAACACAAGAAATCTTCACGAGACAGAAGGAAGAAGAGAAGATATTATTCATCAGAGTCTGAGAGCTCATCTGATTCTGAAACAGAATCATCCTCATCTGATAGTGATTCAGACTCATATATCTCATCCTCATCTGATATTAGTTCTTCAAGTGATGACAAGCGGAAGAAGAGAAAGAGATCTTCCAAGAGAGACAAATACAAGCGTGGAAAAAGACGAGATAAGCACCGCAATAAACGGCAAAGGAGACAGGAGAAGCGATCTAAGCGTAGATCAAAAAGGTGGCTGTTACTTTTATGGATTAGTTTCCATGTTCCTTTTGCTTCAGATATTGCATGCAAAAACATTCAGGAAATGAGAAATCTGGTCTTTTATAACTTGCCTATATGCTTTTGTCAGTACAATCTACAATTTTTTTTTGCCTATGAACAGTATAAATTGTTTTGGCCTGGATTTTTGCCTATGGTATGGCCATCTAGCTTAACAAGTGTACTTCTGACAATCTGCATATGTTTTGAATTTGTTCTGATCTCTTCCAATGAGGAGATGAAGTTTGCCTCATTTTCTTATTATACTTATGCTACTTGCCACTAGACGGTATGCAAGGCAAACTGTGTGAGCCAATTAGCTTAACTGCTTTTAGTTTTGGAGTCTCTATCACCTTCATTTTATTCCGTAACTTTCAGTTTTAACATTTTTATTGCACTATTAGTGAAGGATCTATGACTTCTGTGTTTTTGGTTTCAGGAGATCAGACAGTCTTACTGATACTGATACTAGAAGTGAAAGCAGCTCTGATGATGATGATTTTGAGACCCATGCTAATGATCAGAGGCGTAAGGATGCCTTGAAAATTGGTATCGGATGCAACTTTTACTTCTCTTAACACAGTTGTAGCATTTTAAATGTTTCTTGCTTCTCGTACATGACTTGTACTTATTTTAGGAACCTTGTTCCTGAATCCTGATGTCTTAATTCGAGTGATGAATTCAACTTAAAATTTTGTTGGTTTTGGTAATTTAAAAATAAAAGAACTATTGATATTTTCATCTTATCGAATTGAATTAAAGTACATGTGTGACTGAGCATAATATTATTACTGAATATGTGGCTGCCATTTTATGTTAATATAATCTTCTCCTTGCTGATCTGAAAGTTGTGTGGCAAACTTATATACCGGTTGTCTCACGGATCCAATATATACATCAAATTAAATATCACAGCTTTTGGTTGTTTTCATATGTAGTCAATTTTGCGATAACACTATCTCAATCTCTTATTATATGTCATTGAATGTTTTGCAGCCAGGAATCAGTCTCCTATAATTTTGGAGGGAGAATCTGCTTCCCTTTCCAATAAAATAATTGAGGAACCTGATATGCATGAAAAGGAAGTTGGTAAGTTACCGAAAGAAAATGGAGGGCAGCGAAGCAATGGCATTCAGGCAGATGCTACATCTGACAGACGTGATGATAGACAACCTGATGTCGTAGATGATCAGCCAAGCAAATCTAGGTCTACTTTTCATTCTTCTCACACCTCAGTTATTCCTTTATGCTTACCAATTCATCCAGATCTGGTGTTATATTAAAAGTTGATGAGCAGGAGCCGAAGCATGAGTCCTCAGAGGACTATGAGTAGAAGTATGAGTATTAGTCCCAGGAGTCTAAGCAAGAGCCCAAGTGTTAGTCCAAAGAGAAGCATAAGCAGAAGTCGCAGTGCTAGCAGGAGTCCTGTGCAAGTCTCTCGGAGGAAGACTCTGAGCAGAAGTGTTAGTAGGAGTCCAGCTAGAAGCATCAGCAAGAGTCCAATGCGGGGCAGAGGTGCTAGAGAGAAAAGGAGCCCTGTGAGGTCTCGTTCCAGAAGAACCACAAGCAGAAGCCCTCTGAGGACTCGTTCCAGAAGAACCATGAGCAGGAGCCCTATAAGATCCCGTCCTAAAGGAAGCGAAAGTAGAAGCCCACCTAGAACGTCATCACAGAAATCGGTTAGCAAGAGCCCTGTTAGATCTTCTCATAGAAGTGCTGGTGGAACCCCTGTTAGATCTTACCGGAGAAGTGCTACGAGAAGTCCTGTTAGATCAGAAAGAAGCCCTAGCAGAAGCCCTATTAGATCTTATCGGAGAGGCCCTAGCAGAAGCCCTGTTAGATCTCCAAAAAGGATCAGCAGAAGCTCAGATAGGGGTCATTCAAGGAAAACTGCTAGTAGAAGTCCAGTTAGGGCTCCAGGCAGGAATAATCGCCGTAGCTATTCAAGGAGCCCTAGTCCTGTACGTAGAGCACGATCTCCTCGTAGAAGTTTGTCAAGAAGTGTATCACCTGATGGATCTCCTAAACGTATCAGACGAGGGCGTGGTTTCAGTGATCGATACTCTTATGCTCGGCATTATAGAACCCCTTCTCCAGATCATTCTTCTGTTAGATCATACCGATATGGTAGAGGTGACCGTGACAGGTAAGAACTATTTCATGAGTTTTTTCACGTCAATTTTATTTCTATACAGATTCTCAGGATTGATGGTATGTTGTACCATGCAGTTTCATATTTTGCAATGCATTTCTGTTTCTTCGTTGCTAAAGAGAATGTCAAACCTGCAAGAAAGAAGTTTTTAAGAGCAGTTGAATTAACTGGTTGATATTGCGTTACAGATATTCAAGTTATAGGAGGTATTCACCTAGGAGTTGCAGAGGCCCTCCAAGAGAACGAACTCCTCCCAGGTTAGTTTTCTTGTGACTATAAATGCTCTATACCTAATGTTGAGTGTTCTGCTCTTAATAAAGTTGAGCTTGTTTTATATTTTTCGTCATATAATTTGTCTTGGCAGATATAGAGGCAGGAGAAGCAGAACGAGAAGTGCATCTCTATCTCGAAGCCCTCGCTATCGTAGCCGTCGTTACACTCCTAATCGTAGCCCTACTCGTAGGTCTCGTGCCTCTTCACAAGATGAGAGACGAAGGTCTCTTTCACGAAGCCGGAGCCCATCAGTATCAAAGTCATCACTGGATTCCCAGTCTCCTAAAAGGATTCACACAGACAGGTCAAAGTCCTCATCGGGTAGTCCTTCTATGAAGAGAGGTTTGGTGTCATATGATGATGGTTCACCTTGACTGAGCGAAAACTGGAGGTGTAATGAAGTGTTGTTTGTCTGTGCAAGTTTAAAGACTTGATTTCATAGATTTTTCACAAGCTCACGTTTTCAGATGAACACGGTTTAAGATTCTGGCCACTCGAGCATAAATTTGTTTTCCGTAATTCTTGAGGCAATATAGGTGTTTCGATCCTCTTAATTGTATGGGTTAAGTTAATGTGTGTGTGTTGATAAGCATACGTTTCTCTAGTAATTGAACATTTCACTCTCGGGGCTTGAGGAGGCAAGTCGTCAAAATTTTATGTGCTGTACTCCGAGTTATGGAGCTGCATTCGAGTGATCGAGTGTAGTTTTTTGGTTTTCAATTTTCGGTTTGGTACATATTTCGTGTCTTACTAATAGATATTCGGTTAGCTATTACTTGTAGCAATTCCTTATTATATAGGCAATTTGCATTAAGAACATTTTCCTAAACTTAATCATTTAATAAACTAAGTGCTAGTTCTAATTAATTAGAATTTATATTTCATTTAAATTAATAATTAATTCTAAAGATACTGTAATATTATTTTTTGTTTTTTTACTGATAAATATAGTTTGATAATTTTATTTGTTTTACATCATTATTTTTTTTTAATTTCATTAATTTATAATTTATAATTCTTCTTTGAAAAATTTCTTTTAGAATATAAATTCTAGAAATATTTTTTAAAAAATTAAATGAACAAATAGCTAAATATAACAAAATAAATCAATGATGAATAATATAAAAAATGAGAGTGATACTTGATATCATATTGAGAGAGAGCGTCTATTATTATACTTGAAGCTCCCAGGCACCATTCTATATGTTAGTGTGATTTATTGATGCTTTGAATAATACGGTAAATGGTTGTTGGAAGTAGATTGTTTTCATGTTTGGTGTACTACCAACTATGAGATTATCAAAAAAACAATGTGGCTGCTAACTGCCAAGCTAATATCTAACATATCATGCTATGGAGGTTTTTCCGATGCTCCTTTACTTTGGTATTTTCTATATATCTGTTGTTCTTCTGTTGTAAATGTAACTCACAGGAACAGTTTAAGCAAGCCTGCCATAATCCCTGCCTCCCTGGAGGCTACCAAAACCATGTCAGTTATCAGGTTCCGAGAAACCATTACTGGGTATCTATCTGATGCACAATCTGACTCCATTGAAGTCCAGCAGAAAGCTCTGCGCAACCTTGCTTCCATGACCAAGGTCACTCCCCAGAACAGGAGCTTGCTCGCACAGGCAAATGGTGCCATCTCAACCTTTCTTATGCTCACCAAATCTTCATCACCCATCATCGAAACTCTTGCCTTATCTATCCTCTTCAATCTCTCTCTAAACCCTGATTTAAAGCAGTCTCTTGCTGACATTGACACTATCCGTCACCTCAATTCATTAATCATCTCTCCAAGATCCCCAGAGTCAATCAGGTTAGCTTCTTCTTTAATCTGCAGCCTGGCAATGCTTGACAAGAACAAGGCCAAGTTTGGCGTGGCAGGAACCGTCCAGGTCCTGGTTAATGCTGTTTCAGGACCAAGCTGTCCTTCTTCTCATCACCTCCTCAGCTCATTAGCGGAGCTTGTGCAGTTTCACGGCAACTGCACACTGGCCGTACGTACAGGCGCTATTCAGGTGCTCATCAGAATAGTAGAGAGCTCGGACGACGGCGAAGATTTAGCAGGAACGTCGCTAGCAATTCTGGGACTCCTGGCCAGGTTCGAAGAAGGATTGAAAAACCTGATACCAAGTGAAAATATAGTGAGTTGCATGGTGGAAGTGTTGAAAGGAAGGAGCATGTCGAGCAAAGAAGGTGCGGCTGAAATACTTGTTCGATTATTCGAGGAGAGTGAAGGGTGCATTAGGGATGCAATGGGGATCGCAGAATTTTCAAGTTCGTTGGCAGATCTTTCAGTTAGAGGATCGTCAAGGGCTAGAGAGAAAGCTGCTCTGCTAATGAAGAAGATGACGGAGGCTAGCCTGAATCCATGGTTTGATGCAAATCCTATGCAAATTCAATGGTACTAGAACCTGTTTTCAACCTCATGGAATATGTCAAAATCTATATATTAGACTGAATGATGCCCGATTGAGAAAAATTAATATGCTTGAATCTATTATTCATTTTATGATTATACATAAACTTCATCCTTATTTATTTATTTATTTAATAGTTATTATGATTATAAATTCAATTTAATTCCCTTGATAACAATCTATATGATCATTCAAGATATTATTTGATAAATTAATTATTAATATGTATAATTTATCATTCATAAAGAATGAATATATATATATAATTAAAATACAAATATATACAATAACATGAAATAATAATAACTACAAAACAATTGAATATAATTCGACTATTCCTATCATAAATCATAATCATCAAATTAATTAAATCATTGTACTTTTTATAATAAAATATATCTAATAAAATGATTAGATACTCAATAATAAATTTGCCAAAGGTCATTTTCTTGATGAATTTGAAATGTTATGGTTGACTTTATGATTTGATCATTAATGGGTATTTCTTATTATTACTTTTAAGGCATTTAACATTCTGTAAATATTATTTTTTTACAAAGTTGGCAATGCTAACATAATATTTGTTAATTACAAGTGCATTTCATCTTTAAAAGGGTATAAATTTGAAATATATTAATTAAAATTAATAAGAATTTTTATTTCAAATTTCAAACTTTTTTTTTCGATTATTAAGATAAAATATGATATAAAATTTTCAAAATATAGTTTTATCGATTTAATTTTAATTTTCGCAATAAAGTTTCAATAACCAATACCTTTATTTCGGAATATTTAATATATAAATGGCATACGTAAGAGTTTATTCATAAATAAATATAACTATTATAATTTTAAAAGGTAAAAGATACCATGCTTATTGCAACATGCATTGCCATTGACTCTTATAATATAATAAAAGTAATGGCGTCAACATAATATATATAGTTTTATAAATAATAAATTGAGAATATTACAAAAGCAAAAAAAAAAAAAAGATGAAAATAATAAAATTTGCTTTAATCTTTTTCCGATATATTATTATTATTATTATTATTATTATTATTATATGAAAAACTATTTTTTAAAATTTATTTCTTATTAAAATTATTATTTAAAAATACTATCTATAAAAAATAGATAAATGAATATTTTTCCGAAAGCAATTTGTCAACTTAGTTATATAAAAAATATAATACAAAATAAAATTTATATATGATTCTGCCTTTTCAGATTGAATTAAATAATAAAAATATTATTTAAATTTTAAATATATTATATATAAATAAATATAGAAATAAAATATTAAGGGTGGTAAAAATTAATAAGAGTATATGGAAATTGTGAGACTCCTCAGCAATGGCAAAGTGTGGCATCAATTCCTTGCTCTTTTAAAATAAGTTTATTATTTATCGTTCTTTGCTAAAAAAAAAAAAAAGGAATATGAGATTCTTTTCTTGTTATATTTGCTTAATTTCGAAATATCATCCTATATTATTATAAAATATAAATTTATTATCTCGATCTCAGATATCATTTATATGATCTCAAATATTATACACTTTCTTAAAATTAATTGATTTTATGAGATATATATACTATAGTTTTATAGTGCATCCAACCAACATAAACGTCCGTGACATTCAATTATAACTTAATTTATTACTCTTATCATATAATAATTTATGTAAATTTTACCGATAATATATAGTTAAATTAATTATTTTTTGGGTAAAACTAAGATGTATTTTACTTATAATGATAAAACAAAAATCATATAATAAAAATGATAATTGCCTTAAAATAATCCTGAATCATTTTCTTGAAACATTATTATTTTGTATGTATAAAAAAATGAACAATAAAATGAAAGATAAGAAGGTAAAAATAAAAAAATAATAATAAATATTCTAAAAATTGCTTGATAGCAAAAAAAAATGAATACGTACACACGTATGTATGTATATATATGCATCATTATTATAAATAAATTTAGCAATACATCATAATAATATTAAGATTATAATGCCATAAACAATCAATTATAATAGAAGATCTTCTAATTTAAAGGTTTTTATATAAATTTTAATTTATTTTAATAAATTGTAGTAAATTATAAAATTATAAAAATGAAGAGAATCTTACGATAGGGATCGAAATTTACATGGCATTCTGATCTCGTATGAACATCTTTCTATTTTCTAATGTGTGTGAACGAAACTCAATTGTGGAAAAAAAAAAAAGACAAATGAATAAATTGTGAATAATAATTAATTATTATTATTATTATTATATATTAATAATTAATAATAATTCTGTATTCATCTGTTAATCATTAATTCCAAAAAAAGCAAGAAAAAAAAAAGAAAAACAATATGCTAAAGGGAATATCATGTTCTATTATTTTCTGAATCATATTAATATGGTAAATAAAATAAATTACATGAAATTAGAAATATAGATATAAAAATTTCTCAATTAGTATGTAGATATAAAAAAAATTTATTATATTGACATAAAAATAATATATTAAAATAAGTGAAAAAATATTATAAATTATGAATTAATGTCATTGAAGTAAGGAATTTTACATCAATCTGTAATAATATATTGATGTAATAGATAAATATTTTTATTATTATCAAATATTTTAATTTTAAATTAATATATAAACAGTTAAACATTAATAGCTATAAATTAACAATTAAATATTAATGAAATAATTAATAACTATCAAAATAGCTAACCAATACCATAAACATTAATTTTATTAAATAAAATATAAATGTTAATCTATTGATATTTACATAAGTGTTTCTCATAAAATTTAAGAAATTTGAGTTTAAAAAATCGAATATGTAAATTATTATTAAAAAAATTTAAACATTTTAATAATTATCAATAAAATATTAATTTTCATCTAACAATCTTATTATGAAATATTAATTTATTTTGAATATTATTAAAATATTGATTTTTCAATTCATTTTACATTTTTTAAATTCAATAAATATTTAAAATGATGAAAGCGTTATTAAAAACCAAAATAAAAGAAAATAAAAATATTCAGACATGATATTGGCTCTGTTAGAATGAAATCGGAGAAAACAAGGTTATGAATTGAGATTTTCGAACTAATTAAAGAGTAATTCAGCTGTAAGCATTCATAATCAGCATGGATTATCCCCTAAAAAAGGGAAAAATATCAATTTTTTGGCTACTGGAGGGCAATTTAGGTCATAAAAAAGTGTAGGAAGTAGCAAGAAACAAACAGCTGGCTTGAGGGTTTTTCTCAGGAAAATATGAACAGACAAAAGAAAAAGTGAGAAACGAAGAAAAAGAGAAGAGGAAAGTGAGAAAAAGGTCAAATGCTTTATGGGTTTTGTTCCACACCAAGGTTTGTATTAATAAAGCTTTAACCTTTATACCTTACGCTGGTATTAGATCTTTCATGTACACATACATATACACTGTTTCTCTATACCGCTCTTGAATGCTTCAACTTCAATATTTACATGATTCAAGCATTTAATAATTTATATATGTTAATGAGTGCTTCTTCTTTTCTTCTGTTTTTCTTTGTATTTTTGGAAGCATCGATTGGAAGTGGCAAAGAAGCTTCCTTCTCTTTTGTGTGTATAATTTTCTAAATGCGGTTAATTGTATGTTGTTATATATATTCTCGGGTTGCTGTAGTTGAATTGCTTTACTTATTCAGTGTGCATGGAGAATAAATTCTCCTTTCTATCTGTGCATTGTGACTTAAAGACTTTGTTCAGGCGCATTTTCTTTTCTGCGTTAATTTGTTTTGATTTGTGACGATTCCTTGTTCTAAAGGGTTGTTACTTTTTTTAACATTTCTTTTTGTTACTTTCTTTATTTGCTTTTTCTTTGGTGCCTTTCATTTTCTTATGATTTCTTTAGAAGGTTTCAGACGGTGTATAGCTAGTGTAAGCATGAGGGTGCTGACATAGATTGATGGGTGACATTCGGTTGGAGCTTAATATAAATAGAGGTGGCACTTTTATTTGTAGTCATTGCAGGAACTAGACTTACCACGATATTCTTCAATCAGTAAGGAGTCTTTTGGTCAAGTACAATGAGCAACAGTTCCTCCACTGTTGGTTCTGGTTAGTCCTTTGTCGCTGTTTCTAGTCTCTTTTATGTGAATTATACGTACGTTGATTGCTGATGGAAACATTTGATGGTGACTTTTTCAGTGAGTAGAAGTAGTGTGAAAACGTTTGAGTTTGGAAGGACTCATGTGGTCAGGCCCAGGGGACAGCACCAGGCAACCATAGTTTGGCTACATGGTCTTGGTGATAAGGGCTCCAGGTATTCATCTTACCTTTCCTTTTCTTTCTTTGCCTTTCTTTCATGGTGCTGATATATCTTTTATGCAAGTCCTTGCCAGTTTGAAACTTGCAAAAAGTTGTCTTTTTCGCTCTTTAGTTAGATTAAATATTTAGTTTGTGTTGGTAGATGTTCATGGCATTCTTTCATTTCTGAAGACTTTTGTGGCTGTGCATGAATTGACAATCATCCAATTAAGCCAGCCATTATTGGCATTTTTTAATCATTATAATGTGTTCTTATTCTTCACTCGTAGCATTTGATGAATCCTACTTCCTTGGCTTTACTATCAAGACATACCTTATATAAGAAAGACAGAAATTTTCCGCGGAAAAAGGAGTTATGAAATGTTAATAATGTCTTGTCCTCTTCCGATGATGGAACTTAGAGTTTCATTAATTTCTTCAACTTTGTATCTCGAAGTCTTGGATGGTTCCTATGATGTGGATTTGATTGGAGAAAACAAATGTTCTATGAGTTGTGCAAAACGTGGTTATGTGTCTTTTTCTTCCATATTCTCTATTGATCTAAGCTATATTGTAACAGTGTAAAATCCAAATCTGGGCCAAACCTTAGAATAGGGGACCACTCTCACAAGCTTAATTTTTTTCTTTTTTTTTTTCTAAAAAAAAAAAAAGAATTCTTGGAGCTTGGTTAGGGCAAATCAAGACAACATATTTAGAGTGTCATATAGAATATAGATCTATGATACTGCTTCTAAGTTGGTGCTCAACTTTGACAGTGGTCCCCTAAGGTTGGAAGGTCTTTTCCCATGTTTACAGTCGTCTCTCTAAATTTTTTTTGAAGTGTCTCACTGATCCAATACAAATGGGTTCCTATTATTTAATTAAGCAGCTTGGACTTGGATGTATTATATGGTGACTAAAACCCCATTTTGTCATTTGTTCTGCAGCTGGTCTCAGCTCCTGGAAACCCTTCCTCTTCCAAATGTAAGGAAGATTTCCATTTAAAATGATACATAGTTTTTACAAGTTTTCAGATAGAAAATGCATCAGTTTTAGCCCTAGTACTAGGAGGATACATCATTGTAATTCCCTTATTGCTTTTATGTGGCAGATTAAATGGATTTGCCCAACTGCACCAACAAGGCCAGTCACAATATTTGGTGGATTTCCATGCACTGCTTGTAAGAACCCTCTCGATGATTTCTTTTTTCTGGTTCAAAAATCATAAATCGAATGGAAATATAGATTCTGCTACACTAATATTGATCTTGTGCTAGAGGAATATGACAGCCAGCAAAGTTGTCTTTGTAGCTGCTGGTCAATCAAACTTTGGTTTGTCATCCATTTGCCTTTGGCTGTTTTGCTTTTAATAAGGATGGTCGTTTATGATTATCACAGGGTTTGATGTTGGTGATATTTCTGAGGATGCTCCTGATGACTTGGAGGGACTTGATACTTCAGCAGCACATGTTGCTAATCTATTATCGACAGAGCCTGCTGATGGTAAGTGGTTTAGAACTGCAAGTCTCCTCTCCTGGACGTTACTTGTCTGGGCACACGCACATATATAATATAGGGACATTTCACTGTATGAAGGTGGTGTTATTTATATATCCGATATACTGCACTGAAAAAGGAGTTCAAACGTTTACTCCTTTTTAAACTGTTCCATTTACACCATTGCCCTTGAACTTCTATTAAGTGAAAAAGAAGAGCCGAAAGGATGAAAGTTTTATAGATCTGTTTTGTGTTTCCCAGTTTGCAGTGTCATTTCAGTATGTATTAAACTGATATTAGTTTATACAGCTTTCAGTATTGCAAGTCTTTTTAGATAAGCTTTCTGATCAATGTTCAATGGATTTATATACGTTTTATGATCAGCAAATATTCATCATTTTTTTTTTCTAATTTCTTGGTGGGGTCCCAGCAGACTGATATATTTGTCTCTACTTGGTCCAATCACATAAGCAACTTCAAGATATCTCTGAGTGTTCTTGTATACCGTTCAGTGATTGGTCTTTGTCTGATGGTATTTTCATGACAGAATTGTTTTGCAAGACGTGGCAAGTTGAATATATGTCGGTATATCCAAGATGAAGGTGTCTTTGTTGAATTTGAACTTCCTATTTTCTTAAGAAGGTTATCAGATGCTCTAACTGCTTTGAACTTCCAAACTAGCTTTTAGGACAAATGGAACTTTTCCATGCATCATGCCTGAGGAAGCATGTGTTTTTCAATTTTTCGTTCTTGTTTATCTATGACTGTTTTATGCTCTGTAACAAAGGTGGCTTTCATCACCACATCAATGCTTTATGAAGTTGTTTTTCTACAGCAACTTGTATTCATTATTTTGCAGTCAAACTTGGTATTGGTGGCTTCAGCATGGGTGCCGCCATTGCCCTTTATTCTGCCACATGCCGCACTTTCGGACAATTTGGAAATGGAAACCTCTATCCTGTTAACCTAAGTGCAATTGTTGGTCTAAGTGGATGGCTTCCATGTTCAAGGTATAAATTTGGAGCTCTGGCATGTAGATAATCACAGATGTGTGCAAGATGTACATGAAACCATCCTTGTTTTCCTCATTTTATTCATAAAAAAATGTCATTTTCTTGCAGGACTTTGAGGCATCGGATCGAAGGTTCACTTGAAGCTGCAAGGAAAGCAGCTTCCTTGCCCATTCTGCTCTGTCATGGTTTAGGTATCATCATTCCTTTCCTGAGTTATATTGATGTGAGGTTTTGCTCTTGGCATTGAACTCACAGACACCTGCCTAATCTTTCCTCTGTCTCCTTGACATTACTGTTTATGTCAATTGGACAATTTGCAGCCAGATGAGTATGGTTTGTCGATAATTTTCAGACTTTGCCATGAAAATCAAATTTGCTTTGCCAGAATACTTGAATACTCGTCTTTAAATTCCTGATAGTGGATAGGAAAATGGAATATCAAATCATGATGTAAATTTCATCTTTTCGTATTTAAACTATAACATATAATCCACATGTATAAGGAGTTCATATATAAACACTTGGCTGCAGGGGATGATGTGGTTGCATACAAGCTTGGAGAGAAATCAGCCCAAGCTTTAAGTTCAGCTGGATTCCAGAATCTTACTTTTAGATCCTACAATGGGTACTAATCTTGCCATCTACCAGTTACAATGTCGAATATCCTATTGGATAACATTTATTTCCCTTTAACTGCAACTATCTGACAAATGGACACGATACAGACTCGGGCACTATACGATCCCGGAAGAGATGGATGAAGTCTGCAATTGGCTAGCTACAAAGTTATCTCTGGAGGGATCATGATGAAGATGAAGATGAAGGTGGAAAGGGGGATGCAATAGTTGAAAAGGATGATAAGTTAGGAATAGAGAAGGCAGTTTTGGGAGTGGGATAGGGGTGTCATCTGGTAATAAAACAATTCTATAGTAGTGTTAGTGTTGGCTTTGAGTTGAGTTGGAATGGAATGGTGATGACTGTTTTTAGGGAATTTTGGAGGTTGTTCCTCAAACGTTATGAATTATTGAGCTGAGAATAATAATTGTATGTATGATTTGGATGATATATGATATGATGCACAATAAAAGCTTCATCATCTCATCAGGGTTTTCTTTTCTGGGATTGGATCAACCACTCTCTCCTTGCTACACACCAATCAAGTAAAGCCATATTGGAAGGCTGAGTTGCCCACATGAAAATAATCAATCATACACTTATTTCAGGGTTCTGTTGTTGTTGTTGTTGTTGTTGGGCTTTTGGGTTTTGGTAAATTTACCGATCATATTATTTGATCTAAGCCAACTCCTTTTTGTATAAACTTACTGTCTTTGTTCGATCTTTTATTCAATTACATATTAATAATCAGAAATCAACAATTAAATATTAGTAAAACAGTTAATGACTATTAATACAACTAATTACTATTGAATAGGGTTTAATTAATGCCTTTCCTTGCTTTAATTAAAATTTTAGTTTGTTTTTAGAAAATCCAATCGAATCATTCTTTTATCAATTCAATGTAATTTGATTCGGTTCCTTAAAAATAACTTGACTCATTATAAATTCTTATTAAACATATTAAATAATTAATATCAAAGTTGTAATATTTGATAATTTATTATATTTAAAAGATATTATTTTATATTAAAATAAATAACTATATATTATTCATATATAATAAGCATAATCAACCATTAATTAATAAAAAATAAATTACTATAATGATGAATATTATTGTATAGAAAATTTAGTATTTTATAGTATAGTAAATTATGATAAATCATATATTAAACAATTATAATGGACCTATTATTATGATGATAAAATTGATTTTAGATGGGAGAAAGTATATTATGAATATATTAATAGTATAGTGATATGTATTAATTTTTATTAAATATCAAATATTTATTAATTTTATATTGAGTAATGTATAAATATTTGATATTAAATAATAATTAATACATATTTGATATTTAATAAAAATGAATATATATTATTAATGAAATCATAATTTTATGTGATGAATCTAGAATTTTTAGAAATGAGATGAGTTTGATCAAGGGGAGGAGAAAAGAGGAGAAAGGGGAAGAGGAAGAGGAAGAGCGGGAGAGAGAGAGAGAGAGAGTAATGATAGGAATAGGGTGGAAGAGTATTGGGGTGGAGTGATGGTCATGCATGGAAGCATTTCCCGAAGAGAATCGTATCTGTCTGCTCTGCCTTCGATCTTTTTTTTTTGTTTTGTTTTTGGGTTTGGTTCTCTGCTTTTTCACAGTCTGCTACAGCCTTTCTTTACCACTCCCCAAGAAAATGGAGGAGATAGCTCTCATTTTTGGCTAGTTTTTCATCTCTTTTTCGGTTATATATTTACGAGAGAATAAAGGGAGAAATGAAGTTAGAAGCTGATGGGGAATTATATGAGAGAAGGAAGAAGGCAAAAAACAAAAGGAAAATGACAGTGAAAAAGCCATCACAGTGATGAAGAAGAAAAAGAAAAGATGGTCAAAATTTCAACCTCGAAAACTTGTCTTCCATCATCAGTTTCGACTATCTTTATTGAAACTCTTCCCCTTTTATTTTCAACCCTCCTTCCATTTTATTATTATTTAACGACGAAAGTAATGTCGTTGCAATATTTACCGATAATCAGAGTCTTCTTTTCGGAAAACAAAATCACTTGCAAGTGAAGTTCTTGGGAGTTCATGGAGAAGCTTTTACCTCAGCCTTGCCTACGTTTCCCCAACTGCACAGAATACAGAAAACTGACATGCACGAGTGAGCCCATTAGATTATATTATATTATATGCTGCATGATGTGCATCGCTGATTTTAACAAAGATTGGCATCAACATTGACCAATGATGATGCGCAGTGGAAGAAGATCTGCATAGAATTCTTATCAAGTTCTGGATATGTGGTTGATTGAGTTTTTCTATTAACATATCCATCACAAGCTTCCCAATAATCCATTCATCTACTGAATTTTATTCGCAATTTCACACTTTACCCTCCAATTGAACATCCTAACAACACCCTTTTCACTTGTTCAAGGATTATGTTCCAACCCAAGTACGAATTTGAATAAAAGGAACATCCGACAAACAAAAAATCAACGAAAAGTAACCACCATTTACATATATATATATATATATATATATATATATGTTTTCTACTATATATTATTAGAATGGGTGCTTGCTTAAGCAAATGAAAATTGAACTTTTCTTCAGGATCGATTCATCTTTATTGATTTGAGTTTTTTTTTAATTGATTTCGATATAATAATAAGCAACTGTAATAATTTAAAGTATTTTTTAGAATGTTTTTATTCTTCTTACAATCATTCTATTATGAAACCAAAATAATGCTGATAATTTCATATGATTTTTGATATTTAATAATAAAAGATTGAAATAATTTTCATGAATTTTAAATAATTAATTCATATCATTATTAATAAATCAAAATTATTATTTTGAGTCAGATCATCATCCTAGGATTCATTCGTAATAAAAATAATAAAAATAATTATATAAGTTGCAACTCTACGGAGAGATCATTGATCTAAGATCCTCAATATTTAGAAAGTAGATTTAATCTTAACATAAACAAATTAATTTTATATTACATAGATTTTAATTTCATTCATATACCTAAATTAATTATTCGAGACATAAATGAATGCATTAACTGAAAATTTTAATATATTTTTAGGAGTTAATCAACCTAATATTTTATATAAAGATATGATATAATGTGTATAAAATTTGTCCAATATTGTTAAGAATTAATGGTTATGTAGTGGTAATGCTATGTTGCATAGAAATTAATCAATATGATAAGAAATGTTAATTTTTATTAAATATAAAGTATTAATTATTATTTATATACTAACAATTAATAATAATTACACATCAATTAATATAAAACCAGTGAATACTTAATATTTAATGAAAATTAATGCTATTGATGAATCTATAATCTTAAATAATCACACATTCTCTAAAATTTAGAGTGGCCTAAATGGCATAGTCAAAAAGGTATTTTTCTCGAGTTGAATTAGCTACAGGACTTAAAAAGACATTCAGTAGCTTATGAATGTTGTGCTTAGAGGTTGCAATCCATACTTTACGTGGGGACATATATAATATATCTATACCAACATCCTGTCTTTGAGCTTCACTTGCCATCTCTTTTTTACTTTTTTTTGCTCCATTTACTTTAATGTTCGTTATTTCATGCTACATCTTTGTCTAAATATTATATAAATATAATACTTTCGTTTATTAATAAGAGTGAAAACAATAAGATAATTGATATAAATAAGGTTATCGATAGATTATTCATGAAGAGCTAAGTTTTAACATTAAAAAGTTCCATTTTGCTTGAACAAACATGTTCTTGAGTTTTCATATCAATAATAGTGTTAGATTTTGAAGATAGAACCATCACTCCCTCCAGTCTTACATTCTTTAAATCCATAATAATATGTTACGATGATCAATCATCCTTATGAAATCACTTTCATCATATAATTCGAGAAGAGAATGAAAGACAAGCTAGCATTAGTGGATTATAATGGTGAGTGCATATGGGGATATATGTACATATAAAAGAAGAGCTAATCAATGCAGTTGCCAACTCCATCAACCCTAAAAAGAAAGGGGGATGAATGTGCAGTGTAGCTATAAAGCTTTTTCAATTATTGAATTTCTTTTTGATTTTGGAATCTGATTTCAAAATTTCTTTATCTCTTTTCTAATTATAGTTTCTTGTGATTCCATTGTTCAAGGAGCCAAAGTGAAAGAATATGAAAAAGAAAGCCTAAACATTCCCCTCTCTACAAAACCCCATTACCGAGGTCTGTACAAGTATATAAACCATCTTAGCCCCCTTAACCGAAGTCACAACCCAACACCATCTCTTTTCTCTTCTTCTTTAATACACCTACTTCATTGCTGTACGAGCCAGCTGGTCCTCCTTTTTCTTTCAGTTCTATCCGCCTGTTAGCTTAAGGTGAGCTTGAAACTACTCGCCAAGTACCATTAATCTTTTCTTGTTTATATATATGAATGGAAAATAAGAACTGGGTATTGCTGTCTACCATATTCTAGTTGAATATTAATGTATAGTCTGCGTTTGGTCTCGTTAGGTTTACTACTAGAAAGTTTTAGAAGATGAGCAGACCAGGAGACTGGAATTGCAGGTCATGCCAGCATCTGAACTTTCAAAGGAGAGACTCATGCCAGCGTTGTGGAGAGCCACGGCCAGGAGAAAGAAGTGATCATTACGGAAGCTACGGCGGGCGCGGTGGATCGTTTTTTGGATATAGTACAGGTCCTGATGTTAGGCCTGGTGACTGGTATTGCACGTTTGGTAACTGTGGAGCTCATAACTTTGCCAGCCGCTCCAGCTGCTTCAAGTGCGGTGCTTCTAAGGATGAATCTTCTGGTGGATTTGACGGTGAAATGTCGCGGATGAGAGGTTTTGGATTTGGTGGAGGCAGCAGCAGTCGCTCAGGATGGAAATCTGGAGACTGGATTTGCACCAGGTTGCTACATATCATTCTTTGACCTATATATAAATATTACAGTGAAATACCCATAATACCAATATATGAACATATATTGCTTGTATATATATGTATAGAAAATGAACAATATTGTCTAATTTGATAGGTCTGGTTGCAATGAGCACAACTTTGCAAGCAGGACTGAATGCTATAGATGCAATGCACCAAGGGATTTATCTGCAACCAAGACTTCATATTAACCGTAGAGTTTACCATCTTGAGGTGAGGAAATTGGTTTGCTTTTATAATATATACATGCAGTGATATGTCCATAGGCTGGCTTCTATAATTGAACTCTGATCGTGACAGTGTCAAGTCAGATCTCCTGACTAGCTGCTAGCTGAGAAGAGACTAACAGTTGGCCCGCAGGTACTGCTAATGTGCTGGAATAGGAGAGAATGTCTAGTTGCGGCCGCCACAACCCAAGATCGATGCTCCTTTCCTTCTTTATTTTGGTTATTTATTACCCTCTTTATTATCATTTTGTCAAGGAGAGTTTGATGGGAAGGATCAAGGTTTGATTTTGAAGAATTAAAACTCGATGTAGAGAAAGCAAAATGAGAAAGAGAGAGCTGCATGCATGCATCAGTCATTTAGCGTATGTCTGTGATCCTTCTTACTTATTATATATATTCACATATATATATATATATATATATATATATAAGTTCATGAAGAATTTAAGTAGTTAACTTTTGGTTTCAACATCTACCCATCTATCAATCTTCATTAATTTTAGCAACAGATTTTCCCTTTCAATTTCATGTTACTAGATTTATGATCCTTGCACAATGTTTCATAAGGTTTTTCAAAGCTGCTTTTTTGACAAATGGTCCAGCGAATATTTCACTTAAAAACCGTGAACTAATGGATAATACCTAGATATTTTTTCTTATTTATTTATTAATATAAAACTATATACATTTATCTAATTCATATTTCATGAAAAATATCATTAAGACTCGAGCACATGCACAAGGGAATCACATGTAACCACTGCAATATTAGAATCAGATGATTATTTTGATTTAATAATACGATTCAGCTCCATGAACAATAACAAATCTAAGGGGCAGCAAGAAATATAAACTTTATCAGATAACCCAAAAGGAAACCCTAACAGCCAATGCTATCAACTCCCGATATTTCACCTAATGCTTTTGATTCTCACTTGATTTTGGAATGTAATATATTTATCTAAATTTAATCCATATTCTCGTATATAAATTAAATTGATCATAATAATATAAATAAAATTGAATTTTTTAAAAGTTAAAAGATTAATTTATATTGAAAAAATTATCATTTAATTAATTATCCATCTATTTAAGATAAAAAAGATTCAAGATGTGAATCTTAATATTTTTATATGACACTAAAGAAGAAGAAGAATAATATCATGTAGTATACGGTTAATGTGTCATATGATGAATTAAAATATCGTAACAATTTTAACATGATTGATGATGAATTTATGATATTTATAATTTTAACCGAAAAAATAATATTTCTTTTTGTAAAAAAGAATATTTTATGAAATTTTTTAAATATTAATGAAATTTAATTTGAAAATAAGTACCTTAAAGATAGTTATATATTTTTTGAAATTATTAGATATGTAAAATTGATTTAAAATCAGTTGTAGAATTATTAAATATATAAATATTTCATTATTCCTTATATTATATTATATTAAGTATTATACTAGAAAAGTTTTTTAAATGCTACTCAAATTAACAAGGTATATTAAATAGAGTTTATAAGATTTAATACATGTTTAATTTAAATTTAATCTAATATTAAATTAAAAAAGAAAAACCAATATATATATATATATATATATATATATATTGACTTTATTGGATTGATATAAAAATGATTAATGGTCAAAAAGCAACAACACATTGAATAAATTAGTGTCTACTACTACACTCCATTATATGGCTTTTAGCAAAGATTCTTTGTTTCACTTTAAGTTTATCATTATCTTACTTTTATCTACTTTTTATTTTTTTAAAAATTATTAAACTACAAATTTATTATCTCGATCATAATTTTTTTATTATTATAAAAAAAAGTTTTTATGATCGATTATGATGAGAATGATTCGAACCCTTTAAAATTAGGGTTCATGATTACGTACTCTAATCCTTTAAATTACATATTTCATATCGTTTCAAGTAGATTTATTCCTGAAATTACCTTTAAAAAAATCTGTCCTCTTCCCAATTATTTAGATGTTTATAGTAATAAAAATTTAATTTATATCATTAAATTGTAAATATATTAATATTATTTTTTATTTACATTTTATCTAAAAAATAAAATGAGGATTAGTTGTTGTTAGTTTCATGTTTATGTGGAATTTGTGGGTGCTTTTTCTTCTTGTCTTTTTGTGCCATTTTTCAGTGCTTTGCAATCATTATTTCGTCCTTTTCGTACTTACATGTATTTCAATATTTTTAATTAATATCATATTTTCAAAATATTGATTCTTGTAAATTAAAATTGAATAATTTATAGTTTTTACTTTTATTAAATTATTTTAGAAAGATATTTTATAATATGTATATACATGTATATTTTTTATAAAATATATTTTTTAATTTATAAAATTAAAAGTAAAATATCATATAATTTAAATATTTTTATGGCATTTCAAATTTAATTTAAATATTTGTAAAAAAAATTTTAACTAGATATTTTACATATTATTTATGCTATTAAATTTATAAATATTTATATTTATTATATATTAAAATTTATTCAAAATTATATAAAATTTACATTAAATAATAAAAAATATATGATTTTAAAAAAAATGTATGAAGATTGGAGAAGTAGGATTATTTAGAAGCATCAATCAATTTAAGAGGGAAAAGACAGTTGGACCCAAAATAAAGGCCTTACAAAAAAGGAGATAATTACAAAAACAATCTATATTTTTTAAAAAATATATATTTTAAAATAGATAAATTTTTATGATAAATCTTGAGAAGCATATATTTAAAACTTGATCGAGTATAATATTAAACCTCGTTAAAATCTGAAAATTGTTATTTTTTTATAAATAATATTTTTAAAATTTATTATTTATATAATGACCTAAAAAACATGATATTCTCGTAATTTATTTTTTTTTCTATTTTTGAAAATTTTGGGATAAGAAATATCATTTTATTAAGCGAAAAGAAAAAACAAAAAAAAAAAAGTGGAGAAATGTAATCAACACAATGATGGTGAATGGTGAGAAGAAAAGGAAAATAAAGGTAGATGATAGGAAGTAAATGAGTTAATGCTTTATTAAAAGTAATACCCTTTTGCAAAACCAAGCATGCTATATAGTTTTATTAAAGTCATATATATATATATATATATATATATCAATTTATAGTCTTTTTACACACTTTGACAAGTTGAGCTAATATCATTATTATTCTCAAAAATATTTGACATTTTCATCCCTTCTCTTTTGTTATTTTCTAAAAGGTATTTACTTTTGCTCTTAGAGATTTTCTTTTTTGAGAATTTTTGAAAATACTGAAAATGGAAAATGGTTTTCTTTTTTTTTTTGAAAAATTGTTAAAATAATGAATTTTAAAAATATTTATAACAATAATATTTTTTTAAAATATTATGAGAAAGTATATATTCAAACTCAAACCTATTTGAATTCCCTAACGAATATTCATGTCATTATATTATAAATTTTTTTTAGTTTAATGTAGATTTATTTAGGTATTTTTTATAAAAAAAATTTATTATTTTTATTTTTATTCAAGTATTGAATTTGGATAAAAATTTTATTTAGATGGAGTAATTATGAAAATATATTATTCTCTTTTTACTTTTTTTAATTAAAGTTTATTCGGAAATTAAATTAATATAAATAAAGCTTTTCCTTGATATCTTAAATCAATTAATATAGGCGTTGTTCCTTGATGAACATCTCCACAACTTTCTCATCATCGACACTGAGAGCTCCAATCATGGTGCCTCCAGCTCGATCTACAACCACACAGGCAAGATCCATGCTGGAGTATTTCACATTATTCAGAGTTTTGAATGTTAGGAGACCCAAACCTGCATTATGCATCTGATGTTAAAGGCAAAACCAACCTTGTATGTTAAATCTTTAAGATCACTTTCCAATGGTTTTAAGGTTTTTTAGACTCTAATGCCATTGGCGTCTTGTGTGTTTGGTTGCATATGCTCAAAAAGATGCTTATTACAAATTGGGCCAAGCATCGCCTTAAAGGCCCATATTTGAGTGATTTTGAACATAGATTTAACTCTCCTACTTCCCGGTAGGCTGTAAATAAAAAAGTAGTATCAGTGGTACTGAAATCTCTCACGTACGTGCTTCATTTAGCACAAATCTGTAAGCAAGTTTCTGCTCTCAATCTTTCATCTTCCGTACATGATTTTGTATTTATCATGCTGGCTGTACCATTGTTGCTTCCTTTTTTAAAGCTCCTTACATGTTTGATAAAATGTCACAGTGAAATTTGTCACCAGATTTATCCGTAATCTAGAGGATTTAGTTAACTTATAATGATCCATAGGAACGTACAGAAGTTTCTTCATGGTTCGAAGTGTAGTGAAATATTCAACAGAAATGGAGTAATCAACCTGCATTTGATGCTATGTCATCATTATAACTCAAAAGAATCCCATGAAGAGGTTTTACCTTTTGAATGGTATGAGAAGGCATACCCAACTTTAACAAAGCTAACCCACCAATTGAAGCATGTGAATTTGGTTGATGGGATGTTGATCAATATCATTGATGGTTCGATTCTTAACGATGATCGGATTGTGCACAAGATGCATACGTTGACTTCACTTGTAAGAGTCTTTATTGGATCTCCAATGGTTCAGAAAAATTTAAAGGAAAGCATAAAGGCGTTGTCAGGTAATGTAAAATGCAACCTAATTGCTTCTTTTAGCAAGTCAAATGAAAGAGAACCTATGATTGTGAATTCACTCACCAAAATAAGTAATTTACTCAATGTATCTGCTCAACAAAGGAAGGTAGTTCGACACACGATATGTCCACAGGTTACCCAGCACCAGATTTGGACAGGTGCCCTTAGGGAGGTACTGGATGGTTTGACGTTAGAGATGGATTCCTTGTGCTATGATAATGGAGGAAGCATGGGGAGGCAAATAGTTTCTAGCTCTTTGAAGTTTCTAGCTGATGTTGACAATTCAGAATATGGTTGCACTTCATGGATGCAGATTAGAACCTTTAAAAGTGTTGACTCTCTTGGTTCTTGTACGTGGGAAGATCTTCTCGAGATGTTTAATGATCTCATTAATTGTTTGAAAAGTGACAAGGAGTTGCTTTATTATGTTACGAAGCTTGAAGTGATGAAAGAAGGGTTGTCCCAGATTAAGGATGTGGTGGTTGATAAGAATATTGGTTATAATGAGGTTCGACATCAAGAAATTCTAGTGCAAAAGAAGCTTTCCAGTACACTGGGTCACTCTTCACGATGTTTGTTTACGCTTCTATTGTATTACCTCTATGGATATGTTAGGGACATTGAACTCGATTTGTGTGGTGGAATTCATGGTGGGGGTGACGGGACTTCGTTTTGCTTGTATATGGGGAAGGTTTTAACTTCCGATGAGGAGAGGATGGTTAGGAGTGGGGTGAAGCAGTTGGACAGGGCTCTTGGGCTTTTCAAGTTTGTATGGGAAACAGCAGCAATGAAAGGAGTTTTGGAATCGCAGGGCCATCTCTGGTGTGTTGGGGCTAAGGATAGGACATTTACATATCGAGGAACCTTATTCTTCATACATGGTATCAATCTATGACGAAATCTGTAATGAACGACTAGATCATTTGTAAGATGTTCTTTTTTATGGTGAATGAGATATTTTAACTGTACCATTTATGGCTTTGGTTTATCAGATTCATCTACGCAGATCAATGCTTTACTTTCCTGAGCACTTGTATTTCTTTATGGCTTTGCAATCGAAATAATACAAGCCTGTACGCAGGCGAGCACAAGAAGAATTGCTAGAATAACAGAAATGGTTGCTCATGGAGTCTTCTGGTGTTGCCTTCCACTTATGCCTATGAACTTGCCATATGCATTAAGGTCTTTGCCGCAATGAGAATAACAGAAACGTCAGAATCATTCAGAATTTCTTCGGCTAGGTTGTGGAAAAGCATTGAAGCTTTTAAATAGTCGGCTAGCGTGGGGAGTGTTTATAAGGCTGTCCATGATGATGATATAATCACCAGTGTATGAAACCTTGGCATAGCTCTGCTCGAATGCAGCAAGATTATAAAACCAGAAGCAGCTCTGGCCTTGGCAAAGTCCAAGACATCCCCAGGGATCAAGTTGGGTCTTCCTTTACAAGGTTTTGGAAAAGAGCTGACATCCCTTTTCTTATTGAACTGAACGTCAAACAAGTTGTTGCTTGAACCCAACTAGAACTTCACACCGGCCTGATGCAGCCCGGTTATGGTAGGTGTTCTCAAAATTTCAAGTTTCCTTTCTGATTTCAACTCAGCTCATGTTAAATAATCATAATTTTATATTTCTAATACAGAACATAAAATTGAGAGATTTTTGTACAGATAATTTGAGAATGATTGTTCCTTGCTTCACCTGGTGAAAAAGATATCATGTAAAGCAAAGGAAAGAAAAAGGATAGAAGCAAGGAATATAGTTCTTGGTGGGGCTGGGAGCTGTTGGCTTCACTTCAATGGAAAACTTACTCCTAACATGTGAAACTAGCATTGGTTGTCAATATTGTTCTTGCAAATGAAACTGGAAAAGCATGATCCTTAGCAACCCAACAGACCTATGAACATTGAATACAAGAAAGTACTTAAAACTACATCTAGTCCACATTAATTTGAAAATAAAATCCCAAAAGTTGCAACAATCCTAGGAAGCTTTAAGATATCTAGTGAGCCTTGGCAGCGGTGGAATTTGCATCTGACTTGATAGCATAAAACACCTGTACGACAGTGAGCACCAGCAGAAGCAGAGATTGCACAAGACAAACAGCCGTCCATGGATCTCTAAAGTAATCTCTTGTCAAGACCATCTTCCACTTCTCAAAAGGCCTTGTGCAGAACATTTCCAACCGTTCAGATAAATCACAATAGTAGAAGAAATCAGAAGAAAAGGAAGCTGCTTCAAGAAGGTTCTGAAAAGCATCCCCAATAGCCACATCACCCCCTAACCAATTTTCAGCAATTCCACGATCAACTAGAATCTCTTCATCGCTTCTTGTTTTAATCAGTTGACTCATGACAATGATGTAATCATTTACATACGTGGTAGAACAATGGTATTGTTCATATGCCAGGAGATTCCATAAAACAAGTTCCATCCCATTTAACATTATCAACCTTGGAAATTTAAGAAATTCACGATTGAATTTTATGTCAAAGAGGTTTTTGCCTGATCTTAAGGTCACAAAAGCGCCTGCCTGTCTCAGCTCCGTCAGAGTGCGGATGCGTGGGATTGTCTTGACCTTTTTTCTCTCGTGTTGCAACTCTGTAGGTTGAATGTGAATCATCAAAAAGTGGAGTAAATGTTTTACTCCAGAAGAAATGGGTCCATGACTGCTCGTATTCTCCTCCAAATCCCATATTTCTTGGCAGAATTTGTAGGCGAGCCGAGTGAAAGAAAGTCCAGGATGATCATTAGCAAGAGGCCAAGTTGTCTTGGCTAGATTGAAGAGACCATCAATAATGAAAAAAGGAAGTTGATTTTCAAGCAAGAACATGTCCAAACATATGTCATGTGTCGTCTTTGGCTTGCTAAATATACTATCATCTTCATCATCATGCCTTTGCTCAGCGGAAATTTTCAGAAACAGTTCAATGATAAAGCAAGCATCAACTAGAATCATCCTAACAAAACTTTCACTGTCACTTTCTATAACTTGTCCATAACAGCTTCGCAATCTTGTTTCCTGTTGTTTCACAAGTTGAAGACATTCAAGCAGACTTGTGTTTGTTCTCTGAAGAAAATCTTGCAAGTACCTAGTTTTATGCTCCTCCATGGCCCCTAATTCAGTCTTTCCGTGATGCAACGGTCCGATTGAGACCATCATAGGAGTGTAAGAATTTTCACTGAGACAACGTAGTCGACTTGGAACTCTGCAGATATAACATTCCGAGGACCGAGCCGGCAACTCGTCTAATTTGTCCCTTATCGTGGTCGCTAGCATTTCTACTTCAATCAGCGTATCACCAGGGCTTGCTGTGGCAATGGTATCCATCTTTCCGAGGGGGTTGTTGACTAATAATCTATATGTTACTCTAAATGTATGTTTACCTGATAAAAGTAAAAACTATAATAATCTGTGACGAGTGAATATCCTAGTGATCGTGAAGCTCAAAACATACAAGTAAGCAATTGACACTAACAAACCACATTCTTCAAACGTAGAATTACAAGATTCGGATAGGTTTACATACCTGAGATTCAAGCCGAGGAGCAGGAAATACTGTTACTTGCAGAAAATGGGGTTTTAATTGAGTATATGATAGATCTGTCCTTTAGGTCTTGGTCTTCCCTCTAATACTATTATAATAAAAAGCATTCTTCTCTCTGGCATGCAAACGACTTAATATATTAACAATCACTAGTTGAATTAAATTTAATCATGAACATAAATTATTTATTTTTTTATTTAAAAAATAAATGATATTATATTTCATGAATATTTATAATTTTATATTAGTAATTAAATTAAAAAAAAATATTTGTATACATAAATATCATTATAAATCTATAAATTAAATATCTGAATTAAATTATTTTTATATAAATTAATAAATTAAATCACGAGCTTTTTATCAAATTAATTCACAAACTTAAAAAAGAAATAAGTATTATCTAACTTGAACTTACTCATTTATTAAATCTGAATAACTTAAGGCTAAATCAACCCATGATATTCCCCTTATCCATCTCATTTTTTCAACACTTTTTTTATTTATTCGAGATTTATAAATAATAATAAAAATAATAAAACTTACGCAACTTAATGGATGGATGCAATCAGGGGGTTATCATAAGCTCCTGCCATCTAAACCAGAAACAATTAGAAAGTCCAGACAACTAAGAAATTATAGTGAACTAGTTCAACTTGACTTCAAATCTACAACACATGAGAACCTCCTCATCAAAGATTCTTTACTCTTAACATTACTCAAACTCCCTCCAACAGTGTACTATCTCATACTTTTTCGCATGATTATTATGGCAATCAACGACCTAAATTGTTCCAGAGTAGAAAAGTAAACCTGAAAACTAGCAGCAATTAGAACAATCACCAGCTCAAACAAAAATTTTGCATCCTCTCCAGCATTGCTACATGGTCGAAATTTCCTCTGCTCGGCATCTGTTAACTTAGATCAAAATCAGAACTAGTTTGTGCTACAAATGATTCCATAGAAAAACACATTCTTGATACAGTTTCAACTCTCCACTCATTAACCATGCAAAGTTCTGACCAAAAAAATTAATAACAATTATCTTCATCCAAAGGTGCTCAAATCATTTCAGCTTGGATTTTGAGGAGCTTTGTAGAGGCTTTGCAACAGGTCGAGCAGGGGGGCTTCTCGCGACCTTCTTCATATCATACTTTATGGATGAGAATGCACAAATCACGGCAAGCACCATTGTTGGGTAGACGTACACAGCTCTAGAAGGATCTGTATTAGCAGGTTTTCCTAGGATTCCTTCCTTAACAAGACCCCAAATCACTAGAAGTGTTCCAAACATGCTCATCCTCCCAGGTTTCAGAATGCCCACCAGTGCTCCTGCCACAGAAAAGTAGCTTCCTGCAAGAACCTGGAATGAAGAACAATAAGATACATTTTAAAAGCAGATGAGCTAGCAGGAAACATAATATAAATGCAGCTCATAAGTTCATCAAGATCCCAATTATGTCAAGCCGAAGGAAGTATACCAGCTTGACAGACATTGAACTAGGATTGAAATAATGCCGAAAACGTTGAAAAAGATGATGTAAAGTATAGATCCGCCCTTAGTGGTAAGCAGCCACTAGATCTTGAAGGTTCACGTTTGTGGCAAGTTCAGTTTTCAAATATTTTGCAAAGTTCATTTTATTTGGAAATGAATTTTCATTTGCAAATGAATTCTAAAGTATAAATCTCATATATTAAAGGTGCTCCAAGACAAGGGGTCGTTATATAAAGATAAAGCTCATTCTCAATTTATCGGGTATTCAAATGCAAATTGGACTAGTTCATTATAAGGCAGAAGGTAAACTTCATAATATTGTATGAGAGGAGGAAATTGAGTATCCTGGAAAAGTAAGAAACAAGATGTTGCTAGGTCTAGTGCTGAAGTATGGAGATATGACATTAGCGACATGTATACTTATCTAGTTGAAACTGAAAGTTAAGAAATTTTCTGATGATATTGATATCGAACACTATGTGGTATTTATACAAGTATCTATGAGCCTAACTAGGAAAATAAAAATCAATCTATTTAGGAACTATAAATGAAATCTATCTAGGAATATAATCAAGAAAATATTTGTTGTTTAGAAAAGAATAAAAACTAGGAAAATCATGCCAACAAAAACAACTCTTAGAAAACTTTAAGTATGGAGAAGTCAGACAGTCAAACAAAGAAATTGATTTATATTGTCAAGCTACTATACATGTTGCATTCAATCCAATGTTCCATGAAAGAACAAGAACACATAGAGGTAGATTGTCACTTCATAAGGTAAAAGATCAAACTTGGAACGTTGTCACAAGTTTTATCAGTTCGAATGACCAATTAGCTGACATTCTCACTAAGTCACTTAGAAGACCACAGCTCAAATAAATTTATAACAAGCTTAATACGTCATTGTACATATCAATTTATTATGTATGATTATATGACTAAATAACAGCTAGGATACTATGCACAAATTAGGAAATGTAGTTTGATTCTTTCATAAATTAATTTGTTATAGCCAGTATAAATGCTCACCCATTAACTTGAACAAATAATCAAGCTTTGTGAATTCTTTCTATTAAAGAGTTTTGCTTTCCTTATGTCAGAAAACAAAGTGTTTTACTTTCCTTATGTCAAAAAACAAAGTGTTTTACTTTCCTTATGTCGGAAAACAAAGTGTTTTACTTTCCCTTTTTCTTTATTTTGTTTCCATATTTTAGGAAAGAATCACACGTCATAAATCTAGGGAGTAATCAAACTATTAAGAAGTAAATCACAATCCCTCAAGTCCAAACCCTGACAATTAAAAGGGAGACTGAGAATAAGTTGAAGAAAGAAGAACCTCTAAGCGCTGGAGATCCGTTGTAGCAGGGGCTTCTTTCGCATTGGTCAAGTTATAGATATCCAACAGGTTATTCCAGCTGGGAACAGTCATGTTCTTGATAAGACCATTAGCAACAGCTCCGGGGTAGAGAAGAGCTTTGACGACAGGAACCGGAAAGATCTCGCTTGCAATCAATTGAGATGATGTTACATGAATTGGCGTAGAACACATGCCTGATCTACATGGGATCCTGCAAAAACATCAATAAAAAAAACAGTTCAATCTAGGGTTTGACTTGCAGAATTTGCTGCTGAAGTAAATGTACAATCAACCAGAAACAAATGTTGAGATAAATTTGCATTCAATTTAATGGTTCAAGAACAGTCATCACTTGAAGGAAAAACTCAACTCGAAGCAGGCAACGTTATTAATTAAGCATATAATCCAACTATCTATCATAACTTATTACCTATTATTTAAATAAGCAATTAAAAAAAAATTTTACAAAAAAAAATTATCACGAATACAACCTAAATTGCAAAACTGTACAGTAAAAAATCAATTAAAACAACAAAATCAATATATCATCAGAATTCCTCGTGATCCATACATAGGTATAAATTGGAAAGCAACGATTCGGATTTGAATTTGATTTCATAAGGGAAAAAAATAACAGAATACTAGTAAACACCTGAAAAGAGGGACCTGAAGAATGATAATGAAGATATAGATTCGAGATGCGATTGATGGCAGACTTTTCACCCAACCTTTCGTTGCAGCTGTTGATGCTGCTGCTGTTGATGCTGTAGCTCTCGTCGCCATTTTTCCACAGCGAGAGGGAGGAAAGCACAGTACAAAAGTCCAAGGAGAAGCAGGTATGAATCTGGTGCTCAAACATCCACCGCAATTTCTTCTTTAATCATTATTATCATATTATTGCCCCAAAAACAAGTGCTTTAATTATTGACGCCTGTAAATTGTAATTAATTAGCCAGCTAATTAGATATTAGCGAAAATCAAAACGCTGTCGTTTAAAGTAGAATATATTTAAATTACACGCGCTTCTTGTGCTTCGGAAAGGCCTAAATTATATTTTAGCACTTAAACATTTCAGATTTTTCGATATAAACCCACTCAGTTCCTTTTTTTCACATTTAAGCCATGAAATTTTTTCTATTTAGTTTATCTAGGCCCTTAAGATAGGGTTAATAAAGGATTGAAATGTAAAGAAATGAACATTGAGGATCTATTTCCAAAAACAATGCTGTGTTCAGTTCAATGGTCAAAATATACTCTACGCCGTTGATAACTTAAACCCTTTTCTTAATTCTAATCAGCAAATTGATATTGTCGTGTCGGAGATAGTAATATGGCGTCTGCTTTATCCTTGTCGATGAAAGCGTTCGCGAATTGGCCGTCGTCGCAAACTAACCGATCCATAACTGGAAAGCCTAGGCTATCCAGTCTCTCTTTTTCTACTTCTCTGCTCGTTTCCCCCCGCGCTAAGACCGCCTTTTCTTCTTCTGCGTCGAAGAAAAACAACGTGAGCAGCTATTTATAATTAAATTACACTCTAATTATTGATCAAAGGTCCATTAAAGATGCAATTTCCGGCAACTCTTTTCCCAAAAGAGTCAAATAAGGAGAGAAATGGACTTTTTGTTCACTTAGCATTCGTGCGTAGTTGTGATTTTTGTCTCTAATTATTGCAGAGGAGTTTATCTGTTGATGAAACAAAAGAGGATGAAGATGCATTTGAGGCGCTCTTTAAAATGCTTGAACAAGACCTTCAAAACGATAAATCATTTGGAACAAGTGACAATGACGACGATGATGATATAACTGAAGAAGAACTCGAAATGCTTCAGCGCGAGCTAGGACTGATTGGGGGGGAGGAAGAAGATGTACAGTTAGTTAGCTCCTATGATGAACGTGATGATGATGATGAGATCCCGGAAGAGGAGAAGGAAGAGGAAGAAGAAGAAAGACCGCTAAAGCTTAAGAATTGGCAGATGCGAAGATTGGCCCGTGCTTTAAAGATTGGACGCCGTAAAACTAGCGTAAGCGTCTTTTTTAATTTCAAAGTTTGGATTCATGTATAGGACAGTTTGTAGTCAATGCAGTTTGACTAGTAGTACTAGATGTAATAAAATGTGTAAATATGATTCCTTTTTTTTGTTGGTTTTTTTGTTCAGATCAAGAGTCTTGCTGGTGAGCTTTGTCTTGATAGGTCTGTTGTTCTTGAGCTGCTTCGCGACCCCCCTTCAAATCTTGTTATGATGGCTGCTGCTTTGCGTGACGAACCTGAACCAGCTCCCTTAATTTCGCAACCTAAAGCCATTGAAATCCTTCCGGAGAATTCAACAACAGTAGATGACGTGAAATCCAAGACTTCGGACAAAGAACCGCTTCATATGATGCACCAGAGCTGGTCAGCTCGAAAGAGAATTAAGAAAGTTCATCTTCAAACCCTTGAAAGAATATATCGAAGAACAAAGAGACCCACTGTAAGTGTCTAAAGTTCCCTTACCATCATGCAACAGCTTTGTGGTAGAGTGAGCCCTGATGTTTAAATTGACAAGTTCTGTTGCTTATGGTGATATCATACTAAGTTTGTTGCTAAGTGAATTCGGTGTTAGTTAACAAATCGTGTACATGTAAAAAATCCTTGAAAATGTTTGTTTCTAGAGTTGTTATCAAATAAATACAGTTTTATCAGTTCCATTTGAGTTTCAAATTCATTTACTATAGATGCCATTTACATCGATTACACTCCCACAGGTTCAACTCAGCTCATTTAATATGTTACTGTATATGGTGTCCGAACTATAAATGATTTAGCTTTCCTAGATTAAACATAAGTATGAAGTTTTTCTGCGCATTGAAATACCATATGGATACTGAAATAATATTACAAGTTAAGTATCTAATGTTGTCTTTGTGTTATTGAAAATTCAGAATGCGATGATCAGCAGCATTGTTCATGTGACAAAGCTGCCTCGGAAAAAAGTGGTGAAATGGTTTGAAGATAGACGCAGTGAAGGTGGGGTTCCTGAAGAACGTCTCCCGTATCAAAGGTCTGATCTTGAAGCTGTTTCTTCTCATTGAAATTATCTGTATATTGCAGTGTATGGAAACTGAGAGAACTTGATAATATATCATTTTCCATCTTTAATTCTTTTTATCAAGATCCTTGGTCTCCAAATGCACAGGAATTCATGGTCAAGATCCTTGAGTCGCTGCAGATATGATTTTTGGTCCAGTTTGATTCATCAGATAACATAATCTATACTTCCTGACCATAATCCCGCTGCAGAGGCTTAAGTTATTTATCTATCATTGAAAATCTGCTTGTTGCTTCCGAGCTGTTTAATTGTCTCCAACAAACCGCTCTTTCAATTATTAAATATACATATATAAGCACTTTTATTGCACAAAGCAATTGTTGGAAAACTAAGTGCAGATTTACATCAGAAAATATGTTCTGAAAGAGCTTGGAATTTTTGAAGTCATCTTCTAATCTCGTGATGACTTTATGTAATGGGTTGTTTGCCATTGCAATTTTGCTACAACCTTGGAATGGTCCCACTGCTACTAACTGCAAAAGTACTGAGCAACGTAAATGTAGATGATAGGTTAAGGTCTGATATAAAAGTAACAAATTTTGGAGACTGTATGTTCTGGTTAGGTTTTAGTTTGTGAAAACTGATGTTTACTTGGTTCTTTTTGGCTTACAACTTCTGTTCTGGATCTAAATGTTAAATTTATTTGGTTCGAGAGGAATGAGCATGTAGTAGATATACTACTTCTAATCTAGGAACATATCGGAGCCTGATTCCTTGTACAAAATATAGGAAAGTTTGACTTCACATGTGTAACATCAGTTATAAATGGCAAATTTTGGCTTAGGTGCATATAATCACAATACATTTTGAGAATAACTACTTGTCTGGAGATGGACCAATATATAGAACAGAAGTATTAGGACTATGTGCACAAGGAAATATTGTATTGTTTATATTGGTGGTCTGCATAAATCATGAAAAACAGCTTTGCGTCTCTCCCCAAAATAATCCATTAGCATGTCGACATTCTGTAGAAAAAGCTCAACTCAGGAGTAATTTTCCCTCCACATTCATTTTTGTATCATAATTTCACAAACCATAAATCAAGGCAACTGGTATGTAGGCTTCAAAGTACTGGAAACATCGCAAAAGTCTAAATATTAGGAGACAAAGGTCATCAGGGCCCGCTGTACGGAATTCAAAGTTCTTGTTAGGAGAAGATGGTATGATAGAGGAGCTAAGACCATGCCAAAGTTGTTCCACCATTCGAAATATGGAACTGTTGTAGCTGTTCGTTTTCAGTCTTAACTTCTAGCCGCTGCAGCATGTCAACACCTGCACAGCAAAAGCTTATATTCTACAGGTTGTGCAAGTATTTAGGCCTAGCCGCCCTATGAAAAAGAAACCTACTCCTCTGCTTAGGCATATTCAGGGGTGGGAATCTAGGTTACTGGGTCATGTGCAGGCTGAGATCAATCTGAATCTGATATATAATTAATTTTAGCATGATATATTTGATGTAATTAATTTTTATATAACACAAATCAATTTGAATAATATGAAATAATTTGAATAATATTAAAATGATACGATTAATTTATAAAAATAAAAATAAAAAATTATAATTTAAAAAAAATTAAAGAGTTAAATCTGACGTGATTTGATTTAAAAATCATAATGTAAATGGGAACATATCAATCCATGAATGATTTAATTTAATTTTATTATATCAATAAATAAATTAATAAGAATTTATATAAATTTAATTATACAAAATTAAAATTTATGTTTTTTCGCAGTGAGTTTAGGAATATCAAAGGCATATTTGGTATGATGACATGCTTCTCTTGACCACTTCGGCTCATTCGTAGAAACCCATTTACTTAGTTCTTCATTTTATCTGTACAAGTGACTAGAGGGTCTGCCTCCATTACATTTTAACTAACACAAAATACCAAGTGAAGTATGCATAGGTAACGAAATGACAAAATCAATTCACTTAATAAGCACTATAAGCATAATTTGACTGCTTTAATATCCATTAAGCCTTGAAACAATTTATTATGTTTGTACATATCATCAACTTAGACGAGTAAATAAAAGTTCGATGAATATATAATGAATCGCATATTGTTAATGTTAAAGAAAAAGACTTATCGGCATGTTTAAAACTTTTCTAAGATATGTTAAATTACATGGAAGAAATTTGCTTGATATTCTTTGTCAAACCGTACGAGTCATGTGAAGGCATAGTCGTGATTTATAGGTCCATCTCGCAAGAATCCAATGAATTGTCACTGCGGATTCTCTTTAATACTACTTCCTTCTTTGTCCTACAAAACACAAAATATCTCCCATATGTAAATAAATTTTATTTAATAAATAAATCAAATTATAAAATACTCTATTTGTTTAATCTTATAATTGATTCAATAAAAAATTTATAAGTTAATTAATCAATTTATATAAAAATATTTAATTTTAAATATATAATTTATAAATTTATAATCGTATAAATATATACAAATATTTTTTAGTTTAGTTATTAATGTAAAATCATAAATATTCATAAATGTTAATATTTTTTTATTTTTTCAAATTAAAAAATAAATAATTTATTTTATAATATTATATTTATTAGATTAATTTAAGATTTTATGAAATATCAAAAATTTAAAAAAGTTGAACTTAAACTTGATCAAAAATTATAAAAAAGTTAAATTTGTGACTCAATTCATTTATATCTCTATTTTTAAGTTTGTAATAATTTATAATTTATTTAAAATAATATTTAAATAAATTTTAATTTAATATATTTGATTAAATAAATTTAAAAATTTTACATTGAAATTATTGTTAAAAGTTGATTTATAGATAATTATTAATTTACAAAAGCAAATGAACCCATTAAAACTTAATAAATATTTAAAATATATAATTTATAAAAGTAATTGGTAAGTTGTAGTTGAGCGGGGGAAAAGGAGAAGCACGTGACAGGCACGTTGGGAGGCCAAAATGAGGAAAGTAGATATTCTTGCATTCTGGTATTGTAAGATATAATGTCTGAAGCATTTCTAGAATACATTCATTCATGTCCCAAAACCCAAGAAAACTACCAGCCCAGCTAGCAGTACGGTCCCCATTCATTGCGTTTTCTGCTCCCGCTTCCATTTTAAACCGTCCGATCTTGCCTCATCTAACGCATCATATTCCTCCACGAATCCTCTCCTGCGATCCTTTGATTCACTTGATTCCTCATGGCTCATATCTCTCCACGATTACCATCCTTCAACCCTCCGACTCCACACTCATCCAACGGCTCTTCGTTGCTCCCCGACCTCCTTCTGCAAATTCTGTCACTCTTGTATCTATACAATATCCCGCTCTTTTTTTTCTCTCTCCTGTAAAAGGAAACTTCTCTGTTCCCATTCTTCTGTTCTTCTTCCGCTTCTTCCTCTTCTTCTTCTTCTTATTCTTCTTCTTCTTGCTTTTGCCAAAGTGACAAAAACAATGCAAGAACAAGCAACTAGTTCAATTCCTGCTAATTCATTGCCTTCTAGCAGTGAAAGATCTTCTAGTTCTGCTCTTCATCATGAAGTCAAAGAAGGTCTGACTTTGATCTCTCTTCATCTCTTCTCCATTCGTCTGTACTTTTCCAGCGAAAAAATTACATTCTAGTAGTTACAATTGATTTGTCTGATCACTATTATCGAATTATTAAGCTATTTTGTTCAAAAAGTTTGGAAATTTCCGTCTGGGTTTTGTGAAATGTGCGAGTTTATATACTGGGCAGCCCTGAAACTCTTCAAATCTCTCTTTGTTATCTTTTTAATTGAAAGCTGAGTAAATTTTTTTCCTGTATCGGATTAGTAATTTGCTTTCTTGATAATTTCTTTCTCGTTTTATGTAATGTAATTCATTTTCTTTACTTGCGTTAATGGACGATCTCGTTGTACTCGAACTTTGCCCTTCTGGGTTTCGGAGAACAGTAGATTTATTATCAACTGAGTTTCCAACGAATTTCCACTTTTAGAAAGATTTTTTTTCTCATTTTCCTATTGCATTGTTAGTGTCCAGTCGGATATTTCATATTTTGTTTTTGTTCACTCATAATTGATGCAATTTCAGGCATGGAGAGTGATGAGGAAATCAGGAGAGTCCCTGAGATCGGCGGGGAACCCGCTGGAGCTTCAGCTGCAGGTCGTAACACCGGTTCCGTTGCGAGTACAGACCGTGTGCAGGCTACAGGGGAAGGTCAGAGTCAGAGAAAGAGAGGAAGGAGCCCAGCTGATAAAGAAAACAAGAGGCTAAAGAGGTAATACTAAGTTATCATGTTACCCCAATCTCACCGTTTCAGACGGGAAGCATAGGAGATAGCATTGATGTCACTGATTCAGTGTTCAGTTTTCCGTGTTCTTTAAGATACTAACACTGTGTTCTTATTGCGTGCGGAACCTTAGGTTGCTAAGAAATAGAGTTTCAGCTCAGCAAGCAAGGGAAAGGAAGAAAGCATACTTAAATGAGTTGGAAACAAGAGTCAAAGATTTGGAAAAGAAGAACTCTGAGCTTGAAGAGAGGCTTTCCACATTACAAAACGAGAATCAGATGCTTAGACAAGTATGCCATTATTCCTTCACTATCATCATTATGATTTTGTACCATCCAATAGGCATTTTGTGTCTGTAATCCTTCGTGTCATCTCTAATCATGCGGTTCTCTAAGCCATACTAAGTGATTACACCTTTAAAAACTCTTTAACATACGAGGAGTTCTATGCATGATAAACAAGTGGGGATTGCTATGGTATAATATGTTCAAATTTGAAACGTGTAAATGAGTAGAAAATGAAAGGTCATGGGCTAAATACTTATAGGTAGGCGACTCCACATCAGTCACATGACATGATCATACTATCATGACTTTGTTGGGTGGTTATCCTCATAATACTGTTAAGTTAGGCAGGAATGTGAACAAACTGGATCTAAAGTTCTTTTTATGTTTGTCAAGATCCTGCGGATGATGTCAAGCTGCTATCTGTGTCATGCCGTGGCGTTTATTCACAGTTTTGTCTAGATTCTAGCCTTAAAATTCCTAACCACCTTCCCTCTTTGCTCAATCGATTGTGATCGACTGAATGTAATTACATTTTTGAGGCATGTTGAGCACGAATGTTTTTCAGCTTCTGTGACAGGGTTTTAGTTCAATACCCGTAAGATCAATTGCATCTAGTGGTGTGTGGTACGGTATGATTGAATTTTATACTTTACTACAACTGATGCTGATGCATCTTTATGTGAAAGAACTGGAATTCTGTGCTGGAGCATGTGCAAGTGGTCAATTCTTATCTACTGTACTAACCCCATGCTCAAGACGTAAAAAAGTAGTGTAGCATTAGAGATAAACCATTATTAGTGGGGCCCCCATGAATATATTGACACCTCAGACTAGTCTGCTAGATGATTTATTCGAGCACTGTCGATATTTGCTGGTGAAGCTAAGTTAGTCGTTGAGGTACTTGGTGTCAATGGTAATTCAAAACAAATTTAAAGTTGAATTGTTCCTTTAAGATGGGATTATGTGACGAGATTGAAGCTGCAACCTTCTGGAATTTGGGATCATCGTTCATCATCGTTCATCATTCTTCACCATTGATGGACTTTCTAAACTTTGAATACCTGATTGCAGATATTGAAGAACACGACAGCAAGCAGGAGAGGAGGCAGCAGTAATACGAATGGAGATAATTCTTTATAGTGAAGGGTTGATGGAGCATTATGCAAATACTGTTTTGGCGAATCGAAGTAATCTGTCAACAGAAGTCGAAGTCTTAATCCTGAAGAAGTACGGGGGGTTCACTGGCAGGCTTGAAACCTGCCATAACAAATTCCGGTCACTTGCTTAATCGTGATGGTGGTCGGTGGAGCAGAATGTAGATGGCTAAAGTAGTATAAATAGTCCACGACCCTTATCAATCATGTGTCCCCTCATAAACAAAGAAAGCCTATTGCTCCTTGCTAATGACAAATCTTGCTCATTTTCATAGGGACCCTTTTCGCATTTTGGCCAATTGCAATCTAACTTGGAGAAATTCTTGCATCGATTTACTTCCTTATGTAGAATTATGAAGTTATCAGAAATAGGATATGTATTATTAAGTATATCATTATAGTAAAATGGTGGGATGGGTATGGGATTAGGCATGAACTAATGTGGGCCGACAGCCTATGGGTACCGGCAAGAAGGTGAGTATGACATGTCCAAAATCGTACGACGGAAGAATTAATAATTTGTTCGTAAATATTAAGCCAATATCTTTATATCCGACACGTGAATGGAGGCATTGCAGAAGGTCCACGTGGAAGTAGATGGTTCAGTTTGAATATGGACTTGGATGGGAATATTCCATGACCAAATAAAATTAATATCATTTATAAATAAAATTTAATGTATAATTTTATAAATATAATCTTTAAATTCTAATTCTAATTTTTATGTAATTCAAATAATAGAATTATAATTTTATTTGAATAATTTCCTTTGAAAAATATAAAGCAAAAATAGTTATTATTATTATTATTATTATTTTATTACATTTTAAATTTGTAATATTTAACTAATTTAAAATTGAAAACAATTTATGCAACAAATTAAAAAGAAGAGTATTCTACGGCAATTTTTAGTATAAATTACGGAAGGTACGTTCGATCAGAATCCAAGCGAACAGAAGGGTAACCGGTTCAGCCGGTAGCTATTTTACTACTTGGACCAAAAAAGGAACCCATAAAATTATAAAAAAAAAACATAATAATAAAAAGACAGGAAGCAGAGAGGCTGTCAGACTGATAGCTGAACCAAAGAGCAAACCCCCGATTTCCCATAAACAAGTGAAACAGATCATCTCGTTGATTCCCTTTTTCTCAATTTGGTCTCTCTCCTTTGTTTCATTCGCATTTCTCTTTGAGATTGGGGCAAGGATAACGATATTATTTGAATATTCATCAAAATCACCACTATGGAAGCAACTGCTGGCATGGTGGCCGGATCTTACCGGAGAAACGAATTGGTCCGAATTCGTTACGATTCTGATGGCGGGGTTTGTTTTCTTAGCTTACCCATTTCATGCCAACCTCCCGTGTTTGTTCTTTATTATTCTTGAACTAAAAGTTTCGTCTCCGGCTGTTACTTTGGTTGCATGATGATGTGTGGATCCCAGTGTTGTGTTTACTGTGTGAACGTGTTTTTTTAGTTAGATCAGTAAATTCTCGTTGTCATGATGTAATTCTGCTTAGTTATTCATTTAACAACTACGATATATTCCTCCTTCCTTTTAAAATGCAATTTGGTCCAGGAGTTGTTTGACAGTGACTTCTTAACTCAAAGGTTCGACCTTTGTTGTTTGTATAGTCAAAGGTTGGTGTTTGATTTGAAATGGGATTACTTTAAAAAGTGCAATGTGTTTGTTTAAGAGTATTGGATGCTCTCTAATAATCGATTACCTGGTCCTTCAAAAGAAATAACCGCATTTGGTTGCTTATTTTTCATCCTTGTTTGAGAACTAATGGATTCTTTGTCCTTAAACTGAGATCATGCATTGAGCATATAACTTTTGATCGTCTTTCTGTGAGCGCAAGTGGAATGTAATTATGTTTCTATTCTCTTTGCAGTTACAGCTTAATAATGGTTTTCACATTTTTTACTGTTTCATTTTTCTTTGTCTATTGCAGCCCAAACCCCTTAAGAGTTTGAATGGCCAGACCTGTCAGATCTGTGGTGACAACGTTGGATGTACAGCTAGTGGTGACACCTTCGTTGCTTGCAATGAGTGCGCTTTCCCAGTTTGTCGTCCTTGTTATGAATATGAGCGGAAAGATGGGACCCAGTGTTGTCCTCAATGCAAAACTAGGTACAGGAGGCAGAAAGGTTAGCTTCCATTCTCTGATTGTTCTATTATGATCCTGTTATACAGCATGCTTGTGTCACTCATCAGCAACGGCTCCGTCTGGTTTTTTTAGGAAGTCCTCGGGTTGAGGGAGATGAGGATGAAGATGGCGTTGATGATCTAGAGAATGAGTTCAATTATGCCCAAGGCAATAGCACAAGAAGCCAATGGCAGAGTGATGGTGCAGGCCTGTCAGGATCCTCCAGGCATGAATCTCAACAACCACTTCCACTTCTTACAAATGGACAGCCGGTAAGCAGATTTTAGTGATTCAGATTGTCTGAAATGAAACCATCCAAACCTTTGGTAAATTTTGAAAGAAATGGGGTTCAGATTGAATAGAAGAAAATCAAGTGGTGACTTGAATGTCTCTCAACTCTTGTTGATCTGTTCTTTATTATGGATGTGCTAAAACAGCCATGCTCTTCTTTGACCTGTTATTTTCATGATAGGTTTCTTCTGAATAACATTTGTTGACAATGATCCTTAGAGCATGTATCTTTTCGATTATTACATAGTGTTGTCATCTGCAAAGAAAATTTCCTGTGAGATTCTTCCTATTTTTAGAAGCTACACATCATTGAACTATTTTTTTACCTGAGGCATGTTTGCGTCAACTATTATGTTCCTCATATTGGGATTTTGCAATAATATGCTTACTGTTATGTGTTCTTTTGTCAGGTTTCTGGTGAAATTCCCTGTACTACACCTGACAACCAATCTGTACGAACCACATCTGGTCCCTTGGGTCCTGCAGAAAAACATGTTAACTCCTCTCCTTATGTTGATCCAAGGCAGCCTGGTAACCGAGCAACCTGAAATTGCTCACCTAATAATTTTCAAGCAAATGGCCTCATCACCGTATGAGTTTTATGGATATTTGCATTCATTCTGTTGTTTTATGTCGTAGTTCCTGTTAGAATTGTGGACCCATCAAAGGACTTGAATTCTTATGGTCTTGGAAACGTTGACTGGAAGGAGAGGGTCGAAGGTTGGAAACTCAAACAAGAGAAAAGTACAATGCTGACGACCAATAGATACTCTGAAGGAAAGGGAGACGTGGAAGGCACTGGTTCAAATGGAGAAGAACTCCAAATGTAAGCTTTGCCAGAAAAATATAGTGGTGAATGAAATAGCATTGCATTTTTTTGAAAACAAGTTACTTGCGATGATAAAAGTATTCATATGCTTTTGCACTTCATATTTCACAGGGCTGATGATGCTCGGCAACCTTTGAGTCGTGTGGTTCCTATTTCTTCCTCTCACCTGACTCCTTATCGCATTGTTATCATTCTTCGGCTTATTATTTTGGGCTTTTTCCTGCAATATCGTGTAACTCACCCAGTTAAAGACGCATATGCTTTGTGGTTAGTATCGGTTATCTGTGAGATCTGGTTTGCTTTATCCTGGCTTCTGGATCAATTTCCAAAATGGTATCCTATCAATCGTGAGACATTTCTTGACAGGCTTGCTTTGAGGTTAGTATGTGTTATAATTTAATGGTTTCACTAGGATATGTTTGATCAATAGGAATAGGTTTTTTTGCCACCTTAATCACGTACTATGTGCTGCAGGTATGACCGAGAAGGGGACCCATCCCAGTTGGCACCAGTTGATGTCTTTGTTAGTACAGTGGATCCCCTCAAAGAACCTCCCCTCATTACTGCCAACACTGTTTTGTCGATACTTGCTGTTGATTACCCTGTTGACAAAGTATCCTGCTATGTTTCGGATGATGGTTCAGCTATGTTGACTTTTGAAGCCCTTTCTGAAACTGCGGAGTTTGCAAGGAAATGGGTTCCATTCTGCAAGAAGCACAACATTGAGCCTAGGGCACCTGAGTTTTATTTTGCCCAAAAGATTGATTATCTGAAGGACAAGATTCAACCTTCTTTTGTTAAAGAACGCCGAGCAATGAAGGTGTGTCATGAAGCAAGTTACTTCATGGAATATTCGCTCTGTTTTTTTTTTAAAATGTTCTCTGCTCTTTTATAAACTTGAGGATAACTGTGTTTTGCAGAGAGAATATGAAGAATTCAAGGTACGAATTAATGCACTTGTTGCTAAAGCACAGAAGATGCCTGAAGAAGGTTGGACGATGTCAGATGGCACTCCATGGCCTGGAAATAATCCTAGGGACCATCCAGGAATGATCCAGGTATGAGCATCTTACCTGAGTATCATCATGATTCCCTTGAACAATTTTGCAACAATGATTCACCTGTTTTCCTAATGGAAAATAACAGGTATTCTTAGGGCACAATGGGAGCCTTGATACAGATGGAAACGAGTTACCTCGACTTGTTTATGTTTCTCGTGAGAAGAGACCTGGCTTCCAACATCATAAGAAAGCTGGAGCAATGAATGCTTTGGTTTGTCATTTTAATGCCTCTCGTCCATATTTGCAACTGTCATTGAGTTCAAGATGAATGAGTGATGGAATGTGCGTGCTTATAACTAGATTTATCTGTCCTTTTGTATCTTTCAGATTCGAGTTTCAGCTGTCTTGACCAATGGTGCCTATCTTTTGAATGTTGATTGCGATCACTACTTCAATAACAGCAAAGCTCTTAAAGAGGCAATGTGCTTCATGATGGATCCAATGCTTGGCAAAAAAACATGCTATGTGCAATTCCCACAGCGTTTTGATGGCATTGATTTGCATGATCGATATGCTAATCGCAATATTGTCTTCTTCGATGTATGTCCTAATCGATTTCCAATTAACCAGCAAAACTTTGATATCCTGTTTTAAAGTTTATTTGCAAATGGCTCATGGTTGTGTTGCATTATATTCTTGTTAGATCAACTTGAAGGGACTAGATGGCATCCAAGGTCCAGTCTATGTGGGAACTGGTTGTTGTTTTAACAGGCAGGCTCTGTATGGTTATGATCCAGTTTTGACCGAGGAGGATTTGGAACCAAACATTGTTGTAAAGAGTTGTTGTGGATCAAGAAAGAAAGGAAGTAGTAAGAAAGATCTTGACAAGAAGGCAATGAGAAGAACTGAGTCCACCGTTCCCATTTTCAACACAGAAGACATTGAGGACGGTGTTGAAGGTTCGTTTTCCATGATATGTTCTTGTTTATCATCCTCATTTCTTTATCAATATAGAAAATTTAATTGCAGTAATTTGGATTCTTCATGAACAAGGTACATTTTGTTTGTTCAACATACAGATGTATCTTGGCTGTTCGTTTGTAGTATTGAACCTTTATCTTAATCTGTGTGCTTCTTTATACTTTGCAGGATATGATGATGAGAGGTCACTTCTAATGTCTCAAAAGAGTCTAGAGAAACGGTTCGGTCAATCACCTGTGTTTATTGCAGCCACCTTCATGGAGCAGGGAGGCATTCCACCATCTACCAATCCTGCATCTCTGCTAACAGAAGCCATCCATGTTATCAGCTGTGGATATGAAGACAAAACTGAATGGGGCAAAGAGGTAAGTTTAAGTCTATCTTTCCTTTAGTATACAGTAGCTTCTTCCCCTCCCTCCTCTGCCCGTGTATGCATTAGCTGATCTTTTTGTTTTATGCCAGATTGGATGGATCTATGGTTCTGTGACAGAAGATATTTTAACTGGCTTTAAGATGCATGCACGTGGTTGGATATCAATTTATTGTATGCCTCCACGTCCAGCATTTAAGGGGTCTGCTCCCATCAATCTTTCTGATAGGTTGAATCAGGTTCTTCGATGGGCCTTGGGATCAATTGAAATTTTGCTGAGCAGGCATTGCCCCATATGGTATGGCTACAGTGGGAGGTTGAAGCTCCTAGAGAGGCTGGCATACATTAACACCATCGTATACCCACTCACCTCTATCCCATTGATTGCCTACTGCATGCTTCCTGCGTTTTGCCTTCTAACTAATAAATTTATCATTCCTGAGGTATGCCTATTTCTGCTGTACTTCATTTTACCAATTAAATAACTTTAACTTCTGAACTTGTATCGACATATTGATCATGGGAATTCATGAATTTTTGCACAATTTTGTTCTTCAGATAAGCAACTTTGCTAGCATGTGGTTCATTCTACTCTTTGTATCAATTTTCACTACTGCGATCATTGAGCTCAGATGGAGCGGAGTTAGTGTCGAAGATTTGTGGAGGAATGAGCAGTTCTGGGTCATTGGTGGTACATCAGCCCATCTTTTTGCGGTGTTCCAAGGGCTTTTGAAGGTGCTTGCAGGGATTGATACCAACTTCACCGTCACCTCAAAAGCTTCTGATGATGATGGTGAGTTTGCAGAACTCTATGTATTCAAGTGGACATCTCTTCTCATCCCGCCAACCACTGTGCTTATAGTGAACATAATAGGCATTGTGGCCGGTGTCTCATATGCCATAAACAGCGGGTATCAGTCGTGGGGTCCATTATTTGGCAAGTTGTTCTTTGCTCTATGGGTTGTTGCCCATTTGTACCCCTTCTTGAAGGGTTTAGTGGGTCGCCAGAATCGTACGCCAACCATCGTCATTGTTTGGTCCATTCTCCTTGCTTCCATATTCTCCTTGTTATGGGTCAGGATCGACCCCTTCACATCAGATTCTACAAAAGCTGCTGCAAAGGGTCAGTGTGGGATCAACTGCTAGACGGTATTGAAATCATTCACCTTTTGTTTTTAATCCTATTCTTAGTGTATATAGACGATAAATTAAGGTACTGAAGCGGCATCAACTTGTTACCTTCAATATTCTTGTGGAGAGGGAAGTTAGATGGACGAAGACATGGTTATACCATTGTAACCTCCTTTTTCGTATGTCAGGACGTGTCAGGGACTTGATACTTGTGCCTTCTGCTGTTGTGCTGTCTCTGTGTTCTGTTCGACTAGAAAGCTTATACATAGCTATCCATTCTCATTTGTACTCTTTGGCGAGGCCTGAGATGATAGACGATATGCTATTCTTTTGTAAATGTTATGCTGACCTTAAAAAATTAATCAGTTTTGGTGTTCTCATACTATATAATTTCAATGTGGTACCGAAATTTTAAAGTCTAAAGACGTTGAGTTGCCTCTTATAAGACGTCTTTGTTTCACCTGCAGGCTCTCTTATGGTATTTCTCTAAAGTACTAGATGAAACCATGAACTATCACCACTTCAGAAAATAAAAATAGAAAGCAACCGCAATGACCGTAGAAGTGAATATGAAAGTAAAACAGTACTTGATAAAAGAGATGTAACTAAATCAACGACTTATTTAAGCAAAAAAGGTTTATCAATAAGCTAATTGATGAAGAGGATTTGTACGATACACATTTCTTAGGGGGGAAAGGACTTGTTCTCATACATTACTGGAAAGACGTATTCTTATTTCTTGCTTATCTTCTAACCAACAAAATTAAGAAATACGAGCAGACATTCAGCCCGTGAAAAAATAGCAAAACAAATTGATAAGTTGGAGAAAAATTACATGCATGAGGTAGCATGCAACTTTTAAAGGGTTTAATAAATACTGAAATTAAGATTACTTACGACCTAGAATGATGCCTCAGATTGTAGAGACGATGAATGATCATTTCTTAATCTTTGTCGTTGCATTTGAAAGTAAGGATGAAGTAGCTCAACTCCTTCCAAGTACAAAGGTGTCTGCATTTCTATCAAGCGTGAAACCTACAGATACGGTTAATTTGTTAACGTGATGAACGAAACTACTTGCTTTCTCTGTTAATGTATTGAAACAAGATGCAAGGCTTACGATATTCAATCTCACGCCAACTAATATTTTTTTTTTATATAACTTGCATGTAACCTTAATTGTGAACAATATTGGTTGGAACTTACTGCTCTGCGGAAAGCAAACATCTCTTCTTGACCGGATAACATAGAAACTATTCCACTTGGTGCACCTCCAGAACCCACATTGCCCTCTGCTAAAACATCTCTGCGAAGTTTCCCACCTTCTGTCTCGGTTTCAAATTGGAAACTGGTGCCAAAAAGTAAACAAGTAAAATTGCAATAACTTTGTTGCACAAGAAGATTAACATGATTGTGAGACTGTTGATAACCTATGTGATGCCGATAATTAATCAAGACCAATCTTATAACGTACGGTAATACCTTTCTAAATCAAAAAGTGTACCCTCTTCGGTTCCTTGAAATAGATCATCAATAGAAGAAGCTGCAGAACAGAACAGGCAGCAATGGTGATTGTATAACTCATCTACGAGGGTGATAAATCTACGTGCCTGAAAAGTGAAAGCAGATAATGTTCAAAGATCCAAAAGTTATACATATATGCATTTTCATGTCAACTAAATTGTAAATATAACATATTTGTATGCAAATGCAGTGGCAGAGCCACAAAGAGAGGATGGTGGGCAATCCCACCTTAATTGTGGTATAATATCCACTTCAGTACCTCAAAAGTGCTAACTGTTAAATAAATTGCCACAAAAAAAAAATAATTGGCCACCTTATCTTATTGAATTTTTAAGATTATGCGCTTTGTATATATGAATTATATGTATTTGCCCTCTTAAATCAGGAGTTTGGCTTTGCCTATGTGCATATTATCTAATATAGGTGTAACACGAGGAGTGTTAAGCCCGCATTGCTCAAAAAGGCTAACACAGGTCCAGGAAACATATGTCTCAACATCCCCATCTCTCTCATTCTTTTCTACCCTGAACCTGGAATCTTTCATCCAATGATTTAAAGTTTGAGCCAGAAGAGTGTCAAATTTAAAGCAATCTGACTGGTTTGCCGTAACTCAGAAAACACATGAATGACGTTAAATTTAAACCTTACGAATGTCAGATTGAGTAGAGAGAAAAAATTTACCTTATCACGAATTTGCATGCTCATCACTGGAATTTCAGAAATGAAGACAGTATGATAGCGTTTGGCAACTGCAATATAATCTGCTGCACCTCGCTGCATTTAATCAACGATATGGCAAATCAACCAACATCCAAAATGGTGTTTACAAAAGCAGGAGGCAAAGGTAAATAGTAAACAATTCGACAACAGAAAGCAGAAGAAAGATATCACTTTTTATTCCAAATGTGATATTTAGAGAACTCTAAAAATGCATTTGTTGCTATCTAATTTAAGCCCCAGGTTTATGAGAAATTTTGTCATCCGGTTTGCAAACCTAGAATAAGGCTAGGTCATTCTCCCATACATAGAAGCCTAATTTGAATAAATATCATGCTTAGTTTATTAGGTTCCTTTGATTAATGGTTCCTTTTCATTTGACTTTGTTTTCATTCCCATTGATAATGGATAATGCACTGCCATTTTTAGCAGAAGTTATCATTGAATTCCTGAAACAAGAAGTTGATAAAGAACAATGCTATCAACAAGTCTATCACAAGATATAAGTATTTCGTACAGACAGATATTTCATGAGCATGTATAAGTAGTATATGTTGGTAACAAATTTATGAAACACGAAAGTAGAAGAAATAAAAGAAAAATTCATAGGAAGCAAGTACAGTACCGGCTGCCCACATAGATAGTCGAATGGGAACTTTGCCACACCATTACAGCTTTCAGGAACCTCCAACTTTCTGATTCAAGAAAGAAAGTGCATCTTCAATCAAGTATAAGCACAATTAACTCTATTAAAAAGGGTGATTATTTAATGTCTCTCAAGTACATCAAAATTATGCTTGCAAGTCCTCATGTTTATAATAATTAATCATAACATCCTATGGTTTTCTCCATTTATCTCTCCATGTTCTTTTGATGTTAGACAATGACCTATTATTACATTAATAATATTTTAACTCATTTGTGTTTAATGGTAATACCTAATAAAAGATTATAGTTAATTAATATTTAATTTATTTTCTTACTTTAGATTCTAGAATAACTTCTTTTGAGAATTCTAATATAAAAATTAAGCACATATTAGATTTTGTAGTTGAGAAATCCAATCGGATAAAGTTATAATTAATTATTACAAACACTGAGACCTATAATTCATTGCACCTCAATAGCCTTAAAATAGTTGCTCCTTAAAAAAATAATGTCCAGAAATTACCTCCCAAACATAACTGGGATTGTAGCTGAAGTGATTTCTCCGCCTAACTGGTCTGTGACATGATGCCAGATTTCCTTGTATTGCTTGACAACACTGCTTTCCAGCGGCCAGAAATAGTGAACCTGTAAATGCAACTATAAATTCAACCAACTATAAATTAAACTGAATTTTTGTCCCAAGGTCTTTTTCTAAATAGAATTTTATTATTGCTGCAAAATTCTGCTCGATACATCATTTTGTGAAGATTTAGAATGAAGCAAGAAAATTTCAGAAAATTAAGAAAGAGATTGAGCAATTCATGCTCATAACACTTCCAAATAAACAGGAACCAAGTAAATCTGCTTAGATTCTCACCTGATCTTTAGATCTTTGAGCTATAGAGCGGCGATAATCAATCTCACTTCCAATCATAACAATCTCGCAATGCTCTTTCAATTTTGAAACCAATGTTTGGAAGATTTCTCTCTGCATTCCATCCTATAGTTGCAAGAAATGTAGATTAAAGGACTTTGGTGAGCTCTGCACGCTCACTGCTGATTTTGATATGCAAGTAGGAAAATGGAGTTTCAAAAACAAAGATCTAAAGTATAATCCAGAACTATGTCAGAAGGACACCATTAGGTGGTACTATTTTCACCAAATACTTACTAGGATGATGGAAGTTGGTGAATTAATTTTATAAATAAATCGATGTTTTAGAAGATATTTAGAGAAATAAACCACCTACCTGATTTAAATCATCTGGTGCACGATTGCTCGTGGCAACAAGAACAGTCCCAGTCATCAATAATCTGCTCAGAATTCCAGATAGGGCGACAATAGCAAATACATCAACTGTCTGGAAAGAAAAATCATATGAGTTGAGTTGCAAGTTCATTGAGCTTCGGTATTATGTATTTGATGGTAATGGTAAAAGCAGCACTTCCCAAAAGAAATTTATAGCTAAAATCCAGAGACAGCAAGTGCAAATAGAAAACTAAAAGAGTTGATATAAGCCCAACTTGTAAAATAGAATTTGTATTTTAAGGAAACCACTAATGCAGGGTGACAGCATCAAGCGTTTCTGACAGAATAAAGGTACAAACAATTCATATTTTTGTACCTGTATTTCATCAAAGCAAAGGACACTAGCCCCCTTTTGACCTGCTTGCCGGTCTACAAGAAACTTATCTGCTACAGCAGGCAGAATGTTTTTCATCTCCATTTCTTCCTTATATTTTTCTTCTCCAGCTAGCCATTCCTTGACTTTTGAATCAAATGGATGATTCATAATCCAGTTAGATATACTTGACTGAAAAGACTGTTGCTCCACTTGATTCTTCCATATATTATGCATATGTTCATTTATATTCAGCATAGCCTGCAAGGAATCATGAATGAACTTTTGCTTCCATGGAACAGAAACCAAAGCCAATTTGAGTAAACAGCATGCAACCAAACTTAGTAATGAACAAGGTAAACCCATAAAAGACAATTCCAGGTTCTCAGATGGATACATGTGCATGCATTTAGCTATCAACCAAAATAAAGACTCCATTTCTGAAAATTTTTCACAGCATTCAAAAATGATATAAGAGATCAACCTCGTGAAAGTGTAATCTTCTTCGATGTTTGACAATTCCTTCAGTCACAGCATAGAACATATCCATTAGCATCGTCTTCCCTGCGGTCAGAGTCAACTATTTTATTCATATGCACAAATAAACGGATCTGAACAAAAGAGCAGAACATCTCAAAAGCAACAATTAAATATTCTATCACAGTTAAGAGATACAAATAGTTACAAAACAAACTTCTAATTTTGCAACATACCACTTCCAACATTCCCATATATGTAAAGTCCTTTTGGAGCAGGAGGAGCAATTGGAGGACGACCAACAACAGAATTCAATTTCCTTTCTCTATTTAGATAGGAAACCCATCTACCTACGCCAGGTTCAACATTTTCGCGTTTTTTTCTAATCATTCAAAAAAACAAAAATCAATTTACCATAAAAATTGAAATACACAACCGGGTAAAAAACAAGGAAACTGAATATTTCAGATACTAAGGACCACCCAAATAATTACCTAAACAACCATCTTTCAAGAAATTTATTCCTTTGCTTATTCACTGAAGTCCACATATCTTCTTTTTGCTTCAGCTCAGCTTCTTCCATCAGAAGCTTGATCCTCTCCTCCTCTCTCTTCTTCTCCCAGTTAGCAAGGCTTACCTGCAAAAGACTTGCAAGGATATAACTCAATTGAATTTTGATTTTTGGCATAATTCCATTTCTTTCTTGATGCCTGCATAGCTCTTTATTCTTTCTAGTTACAAGGATTGAACTATAGCAATAAATTGCAGTTTTAGGACTTCACAAACAATAATGAGTAATGATAAGATCCCAGGAAATAAAATTTACATGATACTCCTCCATATCCCTCTCATATTGTTGCAATCTTCCAAGCAAGTTTTCTAACTCAAAAGCAACCTTTTCTTGATAAGGATCGTGCTGTAGCTTCTCTTGCTTGACTAAATTCTTGTAGTGCGACAATGGACCTGAAAGCAACATTTTTCATCTCATGAAACAATTTACATGAAATCATACATAATATTATCCATTAATTCATACAAAAATAGATAAAACAAGGAAAAGAACAGAAACCTGGAGGTTTTTGCTTTGAATGATCATTAGAGTAAAAGCGACAGACATTGATTTGAATTCTTTGTTTAACGAACCCTAAATTAATAATTAAAGAAATCGATGCTATTTTTCTCATTCTATTCTGATTACTATCTGCAGCAGTGTTAGTATTCTGATTGTTATCGTCCTCGCTTTTCCTGATCCTTCGAATGCAAGCAACGGCGACGTTTTGGTTATTTGCTACCAGCTGCAGAGATGGTACCCTTTTGGACGAAGACGAAGAAAGTATGGTGACGTGGATCTAAAGTAGCATGCCACGTGGGTGGAATGAGGAAATTCTTGTTTTCAGTTGACGTGGATGGTTAGTTAAACGTTGGATCAGTGTTTCCCGGTACAACTTTACGTTGAAACGCTGTCGTTTCCGACCTCATGGACGGTTCTGATGGCCGTCAAAACCGTTAAATCGATTCCAAGTTTCCGTTTTTCATCCGTACCATTTCTGAAATGCAATTTGCAGCTAATAGAGCCAAGCTGCTGCTCCGACCAGTAACTGAGCCTACTTTAATACGAGCATCGGCCATTGGTAATAACAGAGAAGCAGAGCAGAGATGTTTAGCTCTTCTTCAAGACTGCGATACATTCTCAAAACTGACTCAAATCCATTCTCAAATCTTCAAGTTGGGTCTTTCTAGCAATCCACTAGTTCTTACTAAGTTCACCTCCACATCATCTGAACTTCAAGTTGTTAACTATGCCTTTTCATTTTTATTTTCACCTGAATCAGATACCCATTTATACGACACGTTTTTGTTTAATACAATTATTAGAGCTTATGCCCAGAGCGATGATGGTTCTAGGGCTTTATTTACTTATAAGCTTATGCTTGAATTTAATGTATTCCCTAATAAATTTACGTATCCATTTGTTCTGAAGGCTTGCGCGGGTATTGGGCACTTGGGTTTAGGCAAGTCTGTTCATGGGTCTGTCTTGAAATTTGGATTTGATAATGATAAACACGTGCAGAATACAATGGTGCATATGTATTGTTGTGGGAAAGAAGGGATGGAGTCTGCACGAAAGGTGTTTGATGAAATGTATGAAAGAGATTCTGTTTCTTGGAGTGCTATGATTGGTGGGTATGCTCGTTTGGGTGAGTGTGCTGAGGCGATTGAATTGTTTAGGCAGATGCAGGTCGAAGGTATTTGTCATCCTGACGAGATAACCATGGTTTCTGTTTTATGCGCATGTACTAATTTAGGTGCTCTTGAGTTGGGGAAATGGGTAGAGTCTTACATTGAGAAAGAGAAGGTTCAGAAGAGTGTTGAACTTCGTAATGCGTTGATTGATATGTTTGCCAAGTGTGGTGATGTTGATAAAGCTATTAAGTTGTTTAGGAATATGAAGGAAAGAACCATTGTCTCTTGGACTTCTGTGATTGTTGGCTTGGCAATGCACGGTCGTGGTTTAGAGGCTGTAGCGTTGTTCGAGGAGATGGTAGACAGTGGAGTGGTGCCAGATAATGTTGTATTTATTGGTTTGCTCTCTGCGTGTAGCCATTCTGGGCTAGTTGATAGAGGAAGAGACTATTTTGATTTGATGACAAAGAAATTTGGTATTCAACCTAAAATTGAACACTATGGATGCATGGTGGATCTGTTGTGCAGAGCAGGACTAGTAAAGGAAGCGCTGGAATTTGTGCAGAAAATGCCTATTAAGCCAAACGATGTTGTTTGCCGCACGCTGATTAATACATGCCGTGCTCATGGTGATCTCGAACTTGGTGAAAAAATCACCAGACAGCTTATCAGAAATGAGCCGATGCATGAGTCGAACTATGTACTACTATCCAACATTTATGCCAAAATGTTCAACTGGGAAAAGAAAATGAGGATTAGAGAGTTGATGGACAAGAAAGGAATGAGGAAGGTCCCTGGATGTACCATGATTGAGTTAGGCAATGAAATCTACGAATTTGTGGCTGGAGATAAATCTCACAGGCAAAGCAATGAAATATATGAGATGGTAGATGAGATGGGAAGGGAGATAAAACGAGCTGGATATGTTCCTGTTACATCAGAAGTGTTACTCGATATAGATGATGAAGATAAGGAAGATACTTTGAATACACACAGTGAAAAGCTGGCTATTGCTTTTGCCCTTCTGAACACCCCACCTGGAAGCCCTATTAGAATTGTGAAGAATTTGCGAGTTTGCAATGATTGTCACTCCGCTATCAAACTCATATCCAAAATATACAAACGAGAAATAGTAATGAGAGACCGGAACCGTTTTCACCATTTTAAAAGCGGGGTTTGCTCTTGCAAAGATTTCTGGTGACAATTTGGATCTACTTTGCTCTATGATGATGGCTAGTGGGAATGTAATGACAGCTTACCTTGTCACATGGTGAAGTTATCTTAAACTGAAATTGGCTGTACCGACCAGATATTGTCATTGCAAGGCAAGATAAGATCAGCACCGGTTGGCAGGTTTTTATCTAGGCAGAAAAACTCTCATATCATACAAACACCTTTTAGTTGGTAAACTTCATTGTCAATTTGTGGACAATCCTCATAACATGTCAGGATTTCCTTTCTTTTTGGAAAAACATGTCAGGATTCATATCTGGAGTATTTATAACAGTGAATGAAAATGGATCTGAATTCGTTCACGTATTTGATCACATCATTCTTTTTTCTTCCTCCTGTAACCATCTGAACCTTACCACACAATTACATAACGTGGCTTGGTCCACGAGTCCAATGAATGATAAGATGCTACATGGTCGGCTATGTCCTGCTCACAGGTTAACAACCAAAAACAAGCCCCTCGAAAGTACAATCTAACTGCTCCAAGCTGGTTTAGTCGCCCTACCAACCTTCTCTCTGAAGTTTCTTCGTTGATGAATAAACACAAGTTTTGTCTCCATCTCAGAAGAGGCCTGATCTTCGCTAACAAAAGGACAACTTCTGTTACATGAGAAATTAGAAAAATGAACAGAGAAACTTCTTGCACAAGGGATTCCGCACAAACGCATCTTCTTATCTGGTTCTCACGTTGTGTTATTGAATTTTCCATTATGTGGCAGTAGTCTAACACACTTGAAAACTTTTCTGTCGAGGTGGACCATTTCAAGCATGGATTGACGAGATCCACGGGGGAAATACTGACACGGTGATGCGCATTTTCACACTTGGGGCTTGGAAGTGGGAATAATATTAGATTTTCTGAAAGCTTTGGAGGATTTCAAAGACAAAAAGCTTTGTTGATGTGTAAGGTAATCATTTTACAGCGGAAAAGTGCTTTTTATGTACAAAATCCTATCATCTCAATAGTTACAAGGGTCATTTCTTTATGTCCATTCCTCCCGCCGGTTCTGTTTTCAAGTACTAGATCGAACTTTTGTTTCCATCACACAACCTTTTCCAAAAAGGTGAAAAGAAAGACCAGAAAGCAAAAGTATTTGGGTCAAAACAATCCCATTATTTCCTATGCTTTGCTTTGAGAAAAGGAGCGATGGATTGCCTGTTTGCAGTTCTTGTTGCTCAGCACAGGAATATTGAGCAATGGACCATGGCAATAGCTCGCTGGTGAAATGCGGGTATTACCCTGACAGAACATAAAACAACGAGAACCAGAACGATACATCCTTCTTTAGGATCCAGTAGATAAAGATAGGAACTAATGTAGGATCCAATGGATTGAAGAGTGGACGACCGGATTCTTCCATCGACATAACACATTCCATCCAAAGTACCGAGTCATTCCTTTGATAGATATACCCCCAAAAAGGGAATTATTCAGTATTTCTTAGCCACAAGTCACTTCTGCAATCGTCATTCTGTTTTACACTTATGGTCCATTAAACGTCATAACTATTGCTGCCTTCTTAATATGTCCATTAAACGTCAACCAGCACTTGCATGCAACAGCATTTGGCAGCCATGACCAGCACAGCTTGTGTGGATGAACCCCAGTCGGCATACTCGATCGGAGTATATTCGGCCATGCTTAGCAACCATACGGATGCAGAAAAGCCCAGTTCTAATGCACAAATGAATGACAGAAAACAATATGCAGATATTGCTAAATACACGAGTAAGTTTCTTTTGCAATCACAGAATGATTAATGATAAACATGATAAAAATCACACATGAATTAAGACATAACAGAGTTGACAGTAACAATGAGAAAGATGTACAAGAATAAGGAGAAAATATACGAATAAGTAACCACTAATGGTGTTCATAAATGGCAGAAAGCTCCTACATAACATAACATTAATCGTTAACAGAGAATGAGAAGAAACAAAATACAGGGCATCTGGGAAAAGAATCCCCAAGCCCTGCTGTTACTAACAGTCATAACTAAGCATAAACAAATATAGATCTAAAAACAATATCACCGAATTAGCAAAAGAAATCTCTAGGATGATTTCCATGCCTTTCGCCCGCAAGGCTAAACCCCGCTGCCTCCATATCTTTCCTTTTGCTCTTTATTCCAATACTCTTCATCCTGGTTTATAACTGAATTAGCACTCTCTTAAACTAATGATTTTGGCCTTGTGATTCACTTTTCTTCCCAGCTCCCTCTCCTTCCCTTTCCTCTAGCAATCTTCCGGCCTCCTCTTCATTGGCTTGCTGGGATTTCTTTTGAGCCTCTTTGACCTTCAATGCCTGCAATTTGGCATGATTGTAATACGCGACACCCAAAAATGCAAGTCCATAGCCAAAGAGGTTAATTGGGGTAACGGTGTCCTTAATAACCGACCAAGAGAAAGCGATCAACAACCAATCCTTAACCACGCCAGCAACATTCATCGTCAAAGCAGAAGTCTTTCCCACAAGCAGAAATACAGCAAGATTCAAAGCGAAAGCACAGAAAGAATTGGTCCCAAAGATAACAAAATCAAAATGAAAACTTGAAGTCTCTCTCAAAACTGGGTACTCAACAAAGATCCAAGGCACAAACAGGAAAACCAAACAACATGGAGCAACATAATAAAGAGAGGTAATAGGATTGAGAGTTATCCCTTTAGAAGTAAGCAAGATTTGAATCAATACCAATCTAGTAGCTTCAAATGCTACAGCACCCAATTGTAAAATAACACCCCAGGAATCAAATCTAGCTTCACCATACGCGGCAACAGCAACACCAAGGGAGATCGATATCATATTAACCATGGTATCAGTTTTAAAGCTCTCTCTTTTAAACAAAACCCCAATAGAGTAAACGGCAACTGGCATCAGAGCTTTAAGCATCTGAATAAAAGAGACAGACAAGTAAATGTAAGCAGAATTCGATAGCCAAAGGCTGAGAGAATAGAGGGCACCAATCGGCACCACAGAGGAGATATAAAGATCTCGAGACATGGTGACAGGTTCAACAAATTTAAAGACTTTGATGAGGAGAAAAGCCAAAGTAGCGCAGAAAGACATGTGAATCATCGTAAGTGAAATAGGGAATGGCCAATTGTACATCTTCTTGTCTAAGATGTACTTGTTGTAAACAATGACTGTAAACGAAAGGAAGATCCAGATTGCAACGTAGGTGTAGGATAGAAGGATCTTTTTCAAAACGCTCTCGCTTAAAGATCCACCCTTCCCCATGTTTGCGGCGGCCGGGGTGATGCAGATGGCAGTTGGCGGTGAAGAGGGAGGGAGGGAGAGGAAAAGGGTCAAGATGCAGGAAGGAGAAGGAGAAGGCGTGGTCTAGTTAAAGCGTAGGAGAGGTGGCATTGTTTGAGTGGACTTATGACCAAGCTTACAAATACTCTTTGAGTTTGAGTTTGAGTTTGAGTTTGAGTTCTTTCTTTCCCATTTATTTACTTATTAAATAATTAAAACACTATTATATATAAAAATAATTTAATCAAATATGAAAAATTGAAGTATAATTTATATTTATATAATATTAATTTATATATATTCATGAATTGAAGTATTTATAAAATTATTTTTAAAAATATATATATATAATATGGAGAATACTTTTATATATATATAAATATATATATAACAAAAATCTGTTTGTAACTATTTCTTAATGACATTTTAATTTTTTAATTAAATAATTTATTTTTACAAAATAAATCAATTGTAACAAGTAAAAAATTAAATAATAATTTTTTAATTTAATAATTAAATAATACTTTCTCCTATATATATATATATATATATGTACATATTTCACATTCTGAAATTTCAAAATTGAAACCTAAACAACTTTAATGTGGAGTGAACATAAAAGAAATTTGTTAACAGAGCCATCAGATCTAATACCCTAAATCATCAGTTTCTATATCTTATTCATGATAAAGACTTGTTTATATATATATATATATATAATATAAATCTGTATATAATGACCATTTTTCTTGTTAATTATTAATTTGGAAGATTTTTTTTTATGTGTTTGGAAAGAAGGAAATTTAGGAAAGAAAATGATTTTCTTTTTTATTTGAAAAGTTAGAAAAGAGAAAGTAAAAATAAAAATAATCTTTTATATAATTATACTAGATTTTATTATGAAAATTAACATTTTTAATTTAAAATTTTTGAAATAATTAAATCATAAAATAAATTAAATAAAAATGACGGTTCAAGTTTCAAGGAAATAGAAACAGAGAAATATTTAATAATAATAATAATCATAAGTAAAGGGCAAAAAAAGGCAAGAGAAGATGAGGGGACAGGTGTCGTAAGGCTCGGCAACGGGAAAAGCCAAGTGTCGGAAACTTACAGCCACCCGCTCTGCCCTTGTCTAAGATTCCCCCTCATCACGTGGACTTTTCAACCGTAGTTGACCGTATTTCTATTCATCACCACTTACCGCCTACCGGCTGAGTCCATGCTTTTAAAGTGTAGTTTTATTTTGTTTTTTCAATTTTTTTGTATGTGTTAGGAATTTAAAAGAATTTAATTGAATTTTAAATAAGTACAATAAATATAAATGATAAATTTATTTAATTTTTTATTTAAAAAATAAAAAATTAAATGAAAGTAATATATTTGATAAATATTTATAATTCTATACTAATAATTAAATTTAAAAATATTTTTATATAAAAAATATATAAATTATATATCTAAAATTACTTTTTTATATAAATTAATAAATTTTTTATTTAAATTAATCTAGTTTGAATTCAATTTCTTTATTAAATAAATTTTATTAAATAATATTAAATAATAAATTAAATTTTAAATAATTCATAAATAATTCAATAATTTTTTTATCTATTTCCAGCTTTTTAATGTAAAATTATTCAATTTATTTTATTATTAAATTTTTATTTGAAAATAAAAAAATAAATAAAAGCAGCAGGTATAAATTTGCGGTGGCAGTCTTTGCTTGTAAACTGGAATAATGCCTCTTTTTCTGGATTTCTGGATTTCATTAAATTATTAACAACTCACCTTTGTATTTATATAATAATAATTCAATTAATGAAATTCACTATTTTTGTAATAAATAAAATTGAGGTAACATTTATTGAAAACACTTCAATAAATGCCATTTAAGATAACATTTTCCCTTGAGAAATAAATTTTTATATAAATTTAATTTATTATGTAAAATTATAAATAATATATTAATATATTTAGATAATAATTATTTTTTAAATATTAATAATTAATATGAATTATATATTAATTAATTTAAAATTAATACATATTTAATATTTAATTAAAATTAACATATATCATTATATTATTAATAAATATATTTGATATTAAATGGTTTAATTTTATTTATCTTTAATATATGTTTATTTCAATCTCATTTCGAAAAAAAAAAATTTTTGTTCAAAAACATGAAAAACCAACAAAAATACTAAAAAAATATAAACGATCAACTAATAATTAATTTTTTATTTAGTTATGATTTCTAGAACGATTCTAATATAATCTTCTATAATGTATAATATAAAATTTTAACCTAACATTTTAAATTTTACAAAGTTTAATATGATATATTTATATATATATATATAATTTTATCTTTAATTATTCTTATATAAAAGTTTCTTATTTATATTATTAATTTATATAATCAATACTAATTTAGATATTAATGTTCATATCACTCATTTTTTCTCCCAATTTTATAAACCTAATTACCATAGAAATTAAGATATTCATATAATTATCATCCATAAATTAAATATAATTTTTTCAAATTTTATTAATTCATAAAATTAAAAATTATAAAAAAAAAGCTCAAAATTGAAAGTGAAATTGAACTGAACCGGAAACATGCTGCTCATAACTGTGATCGTGATTGGTCGATGGATCTTCGAGGATTATGGTCCTTTTCCTCTTCTTTCGGATCACTTTCCTTTGTCAAATTCTAACATCCAAATCTCCCTCTGGGCATATTCTCACCCTTTGATGCCTTTCTCCATCATCATTCCTCCCTTGCATTTCTGTAAAACAATGATTTCGTCCTCTACTTCTAAGGAATCAAGACCCACTCGGAAAAAACCAAAATTCTGAACAAATATGGTGGAAATTGAAATGGGTAATATGTAGTTTTTGTGATCATTTCATCCTGGACCTTTTAGCTATATCATTAGCATTTGTTCACCACTAAGTGGGTTTGGGTTATGGCACTAGTTAGTTGGTCAGCAACCACCCTGCCTCACTCAACTATCACTTTAAATCACTACTAGAATAGAGTTGCCCATTCACTTTTAAATAGACTTGTCCGCACGCCGTTTTTTTTTTTTTGTCTTTGAATGATTAATTTTATCATTTACTATTATAAATTTAATAATATATATAAATTTTAATTTAACATTATATATATTAACAGATAATTATAAATTAATTAATATATAATTAACTAAATCGAAATCATGTCAACTGAGAAATATGTCAAATACGATCGTAATCAATACAAAAATCCGTAATATGTAAAATGGTTGTAATTTTAAAATATTTATAAAGATAATAAATATAAAAATCCGTAATAAAAAAGAAAAGAGTGGCCTGAGGATGATACTGGGAAAGTGGGCCTAGCCTGAGGATGGTGCTGGGCCCCAATTTCATCAACTCTCGCGCTGTAATATGTGCCAAAACGACTGCGTTTTTTGTTTCAGAACTAGCATTAGTCGATGTTAATTCCCATTGCTGAACCAAGTTCACCTATTTATTTAGACCAAATAGAGAAATAAAATAAAATTTTAATTTATAATAAATTAATTTTATTTATTTATTTTTGCAATCAACGTTATTTTAAATTTTATATTTTACAATTAACTAACAAATATCTGTTTTATGGTGATAGTATTGCCAAAATCATATATACATTTGAAGGAAAGATTGAGCATATACATAGCAAAAATAAGCAAATTTAGAATATGATAACTTTTAAAACTGATTCTATATTTGCATGCATGACTGCCCTCCCGCCCCGGATCGATCAAATATGATAGATTTTATTTGATTAATGTTAATTATATAATTGAAAATATATAAACGATTAAAATGTAATAATCAAATAATCATTTTGATCATGTTTTATATTATGTAATCAAACATATAATTTAATAATTATTATATTTTTTAGTATTTAAATAATAACAAAATCTAATGTAATAAATTTATTGATATATATATATATATATATAATGAAATATATTTAAATCAATACATTATTAAATATACTATCAATTTTTATATGTGTATGATTGCATTTCTCAATTATAACTATATTACAATTATCTTATAAATAAATAAATAAATATTAATTAGTAATATACTTGTAAAAATAAAGTTTTATAATAGTAAAATTAAGTAGCATCGATTGAAATGTAATATTTATGGTTGGATATTGAAATAAAAAAATATTAAAATCAAAATTTAAAATGATTTTATCAACAATGGTTTTTTTAATAAGAAAATGAAATTAAAATCATTTTTATATAATTTAAAATAACATATTAATTATATTATTTTAATTTATAATTTATCATATAAACATTATAATATAATAACAATTTCATTACTTTATATTATATTTTTATTATATTACTTTATAATATAATTAATATTATATTATATTTTTGATTATATTACTTTATAATATAATTAATATTTACAAGTTATTTCATATCAAATTTAAAATTTTAAATAATGATCATAAGAAAAATATTGTTAAAATTATATGTTATAAATATCGATAGGAAGAAAATTCGAAGAGAATGGATGATAAATATTAAAATTAATTAATAGAGATAAGAATGTTTAAAGAGATAAAGAAAAGAAAATAGATAATCTGCCATAACTGAGGTAATACGGAGACAGTGGGGATGTGGGTACAATTTGTCATCAGTTTTCGATGTAACAGTAATGAAGGGGGCAAGTATTTAAAGGGTGGGAAGACCAAGCGAATGTATTGGATTCTAGCCATCTGATGCTATCTACTCTCTGCGTTCATACTTCCTAGCCCAGATGTGCTTACCATTGATCTTAAACTTAGCGATGCGTTTGCCGTTCAAGATTCTATCGACGGTAGCGATGGAATCCAGGATCATTCTGGCAAACAATGGCTGCTCATTTGCGGGTAAGTTTTCCTGCATTTGGACGCTAACGACGCAGGGTCCGTGTAGCCTTGTGAAAAGTTCTGTCACTTCTTCTCTAGTGACGGAAAAGCCTCTGGAGAAAGTAAGGAACATGGTCCTGTCGTCTTCAGAAGCACTGTTGTTCGAATCCCAGCCCCATAACCCGCCTGTTGGATAGTTGTAATCTAATGATCTTGGTATTATAGTGACATTACCGAATATGGGATGAGGAAAACCAGGAATGACGAGAGACCCTTCTGATGATGACGAAGAAGTCGCTAAAACAAGCTGCAAAATGTCAGTGAAAATCTTAGAACATATAGCGTTGAGGAAACTCTTGATCCCACTTATTGCAGAGAATTTATTATGGTAAAACATTTCCAAAGAGATGTTTCTTTCCATGATTCTTGCCGTAAGCGGGATATTGCTGGTAGCACCACCACCATTGGATAACACAGGAAGAGCATTTGATTCCAGGCATTTGAGGCATAAAACAGCTTCATCAGCTAAAGCATTCACCAACAGATTAGACAGGTTCGTCATTTTCACTATTATGTTAGGATAACCCTTCTCTTCAAGCCACAGCCATGTAGCCATGACAAGCAAAGACTCAGCAGGATCCCGCAACAAACTTATCACCAACCGAGAAAAGATATCTCGATCAATACCGTGATAGGCGTGCATCTCTTCAAGGGTAACCGTAGCCATTCTACCAGAAACCAGAATCACTACACTCAAAACACTGGTATGGCTATGGTGATTATACAGAGCCCTCTGAAACCCCTTTTAAACTGTAACATAATGTTAGATATAGCAAGTCAAGGGAAGAAAAAGGAAACCCATAAGGTGACAAAAGCTTATTAACAATCCAGACTAAGAATGGCAGAAACTTTAACCAACATTAGAAGAACACTCATTATTATAGTAAGCTTATAATATATATATATGTATATATGTATGTATGTGTATATATATATATATGAGAGAGTAGACTTTGTTATTGGTTGCGACTTTTACACAGATTTTTTTTTTCTTTACAGAATTAGGATTGCAAAATGACAAGTAAAATACAATTGTTGTTGTTGTGTACTTGCTTTCTTTAGCCTCTTCTCTTTATGTTTCTTCCTTATTTTGACTTACTCGTAGATATATATCCTTTTTCTTATAATCGGCGATCCGGTTCGAAATCGATTAATAAAGTTTTTCTTTTTTATTTTTAAAATTTTCATATATAACTACTTTTATCTTTAAAATTATATGTTTTATTTATTTTTATTTTGGATTGAATTTCATAAATTATATAGTAATTATTCTATTTGATTCCACCCATAGAAAACATGGAATCCTTGCCTGCTGTGATGCCTAGATGCGGGTTTTAACCGGTTAGGATTAAGAATAAATCTCAAAGATTATTAGTTTAAGAATTAAATTTAAAAAGATTTGAAAATAAATTAAATTAAAATAATATTTTGAAATAATTCTAAATATTCATCAAATTTTAAATTAATATTTATTTAAATCAAATTGTATCGAACAAAATTGAATAATCGAATTAATTGTTCTTCAAAATTTTTGATTAGGTCCACAATGAACAGTATTTTTGGTTCAATTCTAAATACATGAATTTTTGAATTTTGATCTCATTTCGAAGATTTTTGAATTCATATATCGGTTAATCGAAAATTATAAAATTATAGATTTTACTTGTTATTTTATAATAATATTTAAGATTTTGTAGAAATAATAATTTTTTAATAAAAATAATGAATTTTATGTGATAAATATATTAAACATGTATTATATCCTTTTTACGATATTTAAAAAATTTTCCAATCAAAAATATATTAATTGTTAGAAGATTCTTACGAACTATGTTGACTATTTTGATGGGTTCTTTTCTATTATAACTAAATAATCGAAAATTTTCAAAACATATATATATACATACTATAATTTAAGAAAGAATGATTGTAAGAGTAATGGTTTTGCATTAAAAGAATAAAAATGGAGTAATTAGTTGGGGAGGGCATTGGATTCTTGCAACGGTCAATCTGCGTTCATCATCATCATCATTAAAGTTGAATTCTTAGCACCTAATTACAAGATCAATAACAGTCCTCTTAATGCTTCTAGTCAACTACACCTTTGGAGCCTTCAAGGCGTTACTAAAACAACAAGAACTCTGCCAAAATATGCACCTGATATCTATCTGAATTTTGCACCCAATCAACTCGCTCTTTCCCCTCTTGTAACAATCGATTACCATCAACTGTATACCCGTCAAATCATTCAACGATCAAGAAATGGGTCTCGGCAATTGTTCTTTTTTCTTACATTCTCATCTTAAACATCTCATCCGAATTAACTATCTTGAGTTCAGGAATCACGATCGTATTCGGAATATGCGAAATTATAAGGTGATGGGTGGATGGATACATGGTTTGTGCAGTTAATCATGCAAATCAGGGACGGCGAGTGGCATTAATGGTGAGATTAGGAAGAAGAGCAGTGGAATTGCTGCAAGTTTGTTTGATTGAAATGCATGGGAGACACGTTTAATTCGTCTGTTTCAAAGGTTAAATCTTATCTGAAACTGTATCGACACCCAATCCTCATTTTTAATGCCACTGCCTAATCAGCCACCCAACCCAGATTTCCTTTTTGTCTTGGTATTATCATACACTTCATTTTTACTTCCTCTTTTTCTATAATTTATGTATTTATTTAATTTATAAATAATTTTAAATATTACTTGCAAATTTATCTCTATTATTCAAATATTAACTGAAATTATATATTATCATATCGTAAAATATATAAAATAAGTAAAGAGTAATAATTTCGATAATAAAAAATTTATTTTGATACATTAAATAAATAATTAATATAAAAAATTTAAAATGAAAATAATATATATAATTTTTTAATAATAGCTAATTCAAATTAATTCTCAAATATAAAATCATTCATATATGAATTAAATTATTAATAAATAATTTTTTTTTATTCTAGATCGATAGACATGTTTTTTCAATTTTCTTGTCGTAAATTATAATTCATTTATTATTTAAATAAGTTAATTGATATATTAAATATATCCGTTATAATCTTTATGTATCTCTCATGCTCGGACCGTGAAGAGGCTTTACCCGTAATATTGGATATGCTTCGGTTGTCTTTCAAATACTTACCTTCCAGGGTGCAGCTTCTGAAGAGTTCCATATTATTGCATCTGAGACTATGTTCTACCTGAGCAACATCTACCAGGCAAGATCATTCAAAGTTTTCCAAATTACGAGTTACCGATACTTGGAGACCTTGACAGGATACTGGGTTTCAATCATATTACTTGGAGACCTTGACAGGATACTGGGTTTCAATCAATGTACAAACTTCAGTTTCTGATGGACCGAGCAAGCTAATGCATTTCTGAACAGATTTACCAGGCAACAGTATAGAGAGCAACCTAATTAGAAAGTAGATCAATCAGAAAGGAAGTCATCAATCAAGAGCATTGTTCAAACATGGCCTGCAAACACATGAATGAATATGGTATTAAGTTTACTTCCAAGCATATGCACATCCAGAGTACGTGAAATCCAGACAAGATAGAATCCATGAAAGTACATATGTTCCTTTGTTCGTTTTCAGCTTCACAAAACTGCAGAATCTAAACAAGGGCATCCTCCTCATCTGCAAAAACTTGAATTCAATGTCTGCCACTTGAAACCTGAACCTTGTATAAGTTCAACCAAACTAGACGCCACTTCTGT